>AP028452.1:4805909-5003774 GCA_036509395.1 Antheraea yamamai | reverse complement strand
TTTCAGAGATTAACCTTTTGCCCGCGAGGGCTCTGGAGCGGAGCCATTTCAAATGTTGGTAACTAATGGCGGTCACCAACATTTTAAATAGCTCCGCTCCGGAGCCTTCGAGAGCAAAGGGTTAAAGTGACTTATTAAAGTAATCCTTTACATTTTAATTCATCAATATATAGGTAAGGAAAGGTACTTGGAAAAATTGCCAGAATCTGCCTGGTTCTCTGATCAGGATGGTAGAAAACTGTCATACTGTTTCGAGAGCGCTACACATGCTCCGGCGAACTATATGTGTGGGGATTGCTCACTGACGTCCCATACTGTCCAACCAATCCAGGTGAGTTTGCCTTAGTACGGGCTCTAATATACCCACAACTATACCTGATAGTAAAATTTATCAATTTAGTGTTTTCTTATTTTTGGTCCTTCGAGCCGAATGTGAAGAGCTGACCGATTCGATCATGTTGTCTCAGAATACAATTGTATAGCTTGTTCAATTAAGACTATTCCTTAACAGTACTGTAATATCACAGTTGAAATACACAAGATAAAATTACAATGACGTTATAACTATCTTGAGACTTGGGAAAGAATAACATCGGGTGTTAATATTCTGGAGTCAATAAAGAATGCCAGGATTTAATGATGACACTGAAATCGTCGTACGACACTTTTTAAAACAAAATAATTACTTGCAGGATAGAAACAAAGGAAGATTAGTGTTTAATTTTCTGATTTAATGGTCTATATTTCAAGAAAGTTACCTTTTTTATATTACACGAGGCAAACGAACAGGTTGGTCGCCTGATGTTAAGTGATCTTCCACCGTCCACAGACACTTGCAGCACCAGGGGAGTCGCCAGTGCGTTGCCAGCCTGCGTTTGGGGGAGGGGAGGGAAGGGGAGATAGATAGAAGGTGGGCCTTCGGCGCTCTCACTGACCGAACGAAACGCAATAATGCAAGCACTGTTACTTCACGTCGGTGTTCCTATGAGAGGGTGGTAGCACCGCGGCCGTCCGACCCATTCATGCTGAAACCAGTAATAGCTTCAGCTTAGTTCTACCACTTACAGTGTTTTAAATTATTATATTATAGCTCCAAGCTCTAATACTGATGTCATATACATATTAATACTACTCTAAACGATCTGTTGTGGGTTCTTGGAATAACGCTTCCCTCTATGAACATTCTTTACCCAGTACCGAAATATTTACTGGTTATCTTCTAAATGTGATTCTAATTGCGTATTAATGTAGTTTTTAAATCGTTCGTTAATAATTGAGCAGGAAATGTCAATCTCTGCTTTATAAAGCCAGTGAAAGGGTCTTTACAATAATTTTCAGGATCATTTGTGGCAAAGAACCCTAAGTATAGGACACAGGAGTGACCTCGCGCCTTGCGACGTCGATCTCATAAAGATATTGTATTCATACGAGTGTCACAATAGATATGTATATAATTAATAATATCTACATATGACAATTAAATATATCTTCCTGTCTATTACTTATTTTTATTTTTCTCAAGTTTTCCTATTCATATCCCAGATAGGGACCACCGCACTTTTGACGTGAATACGTCTGTAAATTTGGTACCATGCAGGGGCAATCCAAAAAACCTAATGATAACAAAATCGGGCGATACAGTTTGGCAATGTAGTTTCGAATCTATTAGGTACATCCAAAATTAAATTATACCACTGGATAGCTAAAGGATCAAAAAATTTATTACACTAAGTCAGAACTATAACACGTCGCAGGCGGCGGGCGGGGATGCGTCGCCATTTTGTGGTAATTCTGGCTGCGTTTCCAGATTCCCATTTAGTATAACTCTCGACTCGGTGAAGCCACGACGTTTGTTCAAGTTTCAATCGTCAGCTCTTTTCAAAGTCTATCGATTATATATAAAACATTATTTATACCTCTGGAATGTGTCCTGTGCAAAATGCATTTAAAAAAGTACGCTAACCAACACATCAACAAAGTCTTATGTGGCTACCTGTAAATATGCGGGGGGGGGGGTTTGTCCCCCCCTGGGCCCCGCCCCCCCCCCCCAGGGGGAACCCCCCCCCTTATGGCCCCTTTGGGGGTGGCCCCCTCCCGGATCCCCCCGTGTATCCCCCGCCACCGGGGGGCCGCCCCCCACCGGGCGCTTTCAGGCCCGCATGACCGCCGCCACCCGCGATGGATAGTATGTCTTTCGGTGGTCGCCCTTGTTTTTGGATTGTACTGAGCTTACCATCAGGCACAGTACAGTCACTTTGCCGAGCTACAATAAAAAAAAAATAAAAAAAAATGCAAATACCCTCCTCAAATAATAAAATACCGATTAATTGAAGGGCTAAAGGGAAAAACTGGCGGAGTACATTTTTTTCCGATTGATTTTTTGTAGTTTATGGCCACAAAAATACTCATTTCATAATATGATTGTATAAAACAAATGTAAAACGCGTTGTCCAATCTTTTTGTTATTGTGTTTCTTCTTTAATAGTGATTATAATAAGCTAACTCCGTGACTTCACAACATCGATTATATTATATACATAAAACAGGCATATTATATACATAAAACAATTCCAAATACATATAACATACAAAATTTCCTTTCAAAATCATTCATTCTAATATATTTAAGTTCACCAAAAACTGCTCTCAAAATTCAAATTGCCTCTCTTGTAAAGTTTTGTAAATGTGACTTAGCTAGTTTTTTCCTTCAGCCCTTCAATTGCAAAGACGATACATGGAAAGTTTCATTACTGTTTCCAAAGATTAACGTCGCATTTTCACTTTTTTAATAGTATAGTAATACATACACTGCCACGTAGGGTCGAGGCAGCCACAGTGGCTATAGCGGCAACGTATAGCGCAGCGGCTGTTGTGTAGAAAGTATTGGAAAAAATTGTGTGGTTTTATGAAACCACGGTAAAAGTGAAACTTTTTTTGACACTATAGACATTTAACTAATAATAGTCTATACACTACACGGTCAGCTGCTGCGTACTATAGGCGCCACCATATTGGCCCTGGCTGCTCTGACGAGCGCCTTTCACTTTATCCCTACTCCGCGGCCGACCATCACGCGACATGCAACACACAGACGAAAAAGTTTGAGACGATGTAATTAAAATTTCACTTTAATAACTTTATATATCTCTAACTCTTCAGCTATCAGGAAACGTTCATGTAAGAACCAGTACACTCGTTTCGGCGGTGTTAGTTATAGTGAGTGCAGTGAGCAGTTTTGTTGAACCTAGTACTTTAGCAGTGATGCGTGTTCATATAAACAGACATTTCGAAAAATGATTGAAACGTATTTTATTACTTATTCCTAGGCACCTGCAACATTTTTTTTTTACGAAAAACGAAAAAGTACAGACACCTTAGATTTACATTCTTATACATGTATATACACACATCAAAAAAGTCTAAGCAACATGCGTGATATTACAAATTTTACCATTTATATTAATTAATTTATAAGTATTTACTCAAACAAAGTGCGTAGGTAAGCAAACTTTTTTGTTATTGATGACATACTGGCTGGTTGTAAAAAAAAAATTGATTATGTTTTGTTTTTTCATAAAATTCAAATGACTGCGAATTTGTTTGAATTTAAGTGCGTTTTAATTGCTACGTTTAGTCTTGATTTTATAATTTTACCAACAATTTAAATAAAGTTAGCGACAAAATTGAATTGTTAGATATTCTTTACGTCATGAAGCGACGTCATTTGATGGCAGATGAAATGCAAAGAGCTGTAGGGATGTTGCAAGCGGGAAGTAATCAATCTCAGGTATCTCGACATTTTGGCATTCATAGAAGTGTTATTTGTCGTCTTTGGCAGCGCTACAATAATACAGGAGAACCCGCTGAACAGCATCCAGGCCGTAAAAGGAGTACAACCACTCGGCAAGACCGGTACATACAACTGACTGCAAGACGCCAGCCGATGTTAACCGCTCGAGAGATAAGTTTGAGGCTACAAATTTCAAGTGGTGTTGATGTAAGTCCTCAAACTGTGAGAAATCGACTGCATGAGTACGGCCTACGAGCTCGATGCCCAATCAGGTGCCCACCGATACGTCACGGGAATCGCGCTCGTCGATATGAACGGTGTAGAGAACGCATAACATGGACCCAGGAACAATGGGATAAAATTATGTTTTCAGATGAGTCGCGATTCGGGTATAAGCCTGATACAAGAAGGGTGCGAGTGTATCGTCGGCCCGGAAATACTGAAAGGCTCAGGTGCGTTCAGGAAGTTCATCCATACGGCGGCTCAATAGTTATGTTATGGGCGGGTATTATGAAGAACAGGCGAACTGAGCTCGTTTTTGTAAATGGAAACATGGATGCTGAAAATTACATTGAGGATATTCTCAGACCTTATGTCTACCCATTTGCACAAACCTTTGGCTCCGATTTTAGGTTAATGCATGACAATGCGCGTTCACATACAGCTCGGCGAACCAGTGAATACTTTGCAACGAAGAACATCCAGGTATTGCCCTGGCCTGCACAATCGCCAGATCTCAACCCCATCGAGCACGCATGGGACATGCTCCAGAGACGTGTTTTGAAGGACTTGGACGGAGCGACAACAACCCAACAGCTGAAGGATTTGCTACAATTCCATTGGGAGCGAATACCGCAAGATGACATAAACAGTCTCATTAATGTTACAATTCCCTATTCCACCACAGCCAAAAATCTAGGTGTAATCTTTGATAACAATCTATCATGGAAAAATCACGTGAGTGAAGTCAGTAGAAAAATATTTGCTTCTATGAGTTCGTTGAGAAGAATGCGCAATTTATTACCGACATCGACTAAGGTCATGCTTGCAGAGTCATTACTTTTGCCTATCATTGATTATGCTGATGTCTGCTACCTGGACGCTAATGAGGAATTGATTAATAAATTGGAGCGGCTACAGAATGCTTGCATTCGCTTTATTTATGGACTTAAAAAATTTGATCATGTGTCTGAATACCGCTCAAAGCTTAAATGGCTACCCATTCGGCATCGACGAAACAGTCACATCTTGTACCTCCTGTATAACGTTCTTCATAATCCCAATTCCCCTCCCTACCTACAATATAAATTCGAGATGTTAGGTTGCAGAGATTCTTCATCACGCCGTCTATGCTCTCAACATTTACTCAAATTCCCTATCTGTCACACTAAATTTTATAATAAATCATTTGCGGTTCAAGCTGTACGCCTATGGAACGCACTCCCTTGTGATATTAGGCAAGCAAGATCTGTGAAATTATTTAAAAATATCTCCACCGGCATTACCTCTCACTGTCGTAATATAACTATTCTATTGCGTCATTTCTTTTTTTTTTTCACTTTTAACTATAGTTTTTATAATTATTTTGTCTATTTATATTGCCACCCGGTAGTTTTGAAAATAAAATGTCTCCTTAGGTTTGCCTGGAAGAGATCGCTCTAAGCGATAAGGCCGCCTAACTGTACACATATTGTAAACTGATATCTAATTTTGTATATTTTCGACGTGTGTGCAATAAAGAGTTTTATTATTATTATTATTATTATTAATCGTTGCCGACAAGTTCTGAATAGCAGAGGAGCTCATACTTTGTATTAAATTGTTCTATTCTTTCACAATAAATACATTTTCTTTAGAAATTTCATTTTGTAAGAAAAAAGTTTAGTTTCTTATGTATCTTAGTTGCTACAGTATATTCTAATATTGTTCATTTCTGTTATTAAAAGAACTTATAAAGACAACAGCTGTTATTTTTACATCATAGAACCCTAAAGATATTATTTTAAAAATAAAATACAACGTTATAATGTGAAGAACCATCCTAAAATTTAAATTAGTACATGTTGCTTAGACTTTTTTGATGAGTGTTTGATTCACTGTATCCGAACCCCAGTACACGGTGGCTCAAATGAGTTATTTTTTTAAAACTTTTTATCTCTTACTATATATATTTGTTTAAGTAAACCGATTCGAATTATGAAAGTAAGTTAGTTACACTATGTATTAATCACATGTTCACAACACTCCTCCGAGTCTCGAGTAGAGTCACTGAAATAAAAAAAAGTGATCCACTGTTGCCGCCTTGACCCTATACGAAAATGGATAACTTTGATTTAGTGATGTGCACTCAACATGAACAATCATGAAAATGGTGTAAGGGTTTATTGTAAGTCCGCTTGATTAGCTACCACTCTCAATTGAAATTTTATTGCCAAAGATGCTTAGGTGTTAGTGAAGCAATGATGGCTTCGTTGATAGCGTTAAAAAAGGTTAATTAGAAAAAGGAAGAAAAACATATGGAAAAAAGCACAATTTATTTAAAGCTCGTGTTACACCTTTTAGCTCATAGTCAATGAAAATCCTTTAGCCAAATTCCAAACTTATGAAATTAAAAAAAAAAGACGAACACGTATGGAAAAAACAATTTATTTAAAGCTCGTATTACACCTTTTAGTTCGTAGCCACAGAAAATCCATTAGGATGAAAATCTTGAAAATTTCCTCAAAAAATCTTCCGCACCATAAAGACGGCTGTCACGTAAATAACAGCAACGCTATTTGACGTTTCGTTTGATTGAAAACAGGCGCATAGGAAATGACGCCATTTTGTTTCATAGACAACGATTATAGTGGCGTCATTTGACATTAAATTATACCCGTACTGTTTATATCCTTGTTCCGCGTGATTTAAAAATGGCGGATGAAATTATTTAATGAAAATCACAATACAGTTAATCGTTATTTATTAAAGTAAAGCATTTGTTCCATGCACGTCGTGCTATTTCGTTACTGTGGGAAGCTTTGAGATGCCTACGCGCTTCAAGTAACGTGTTTGCAATAAATTCACAAACATTACAAGAATAAACCACTTTTGAGTTCTTGTTTTTCCCTTCACAAGTGCACTTTTTTTCACTGTCGTTCGTGGTGCAGAAAGTGCAACTTTCATCGTAAATCGACGAACATCGCAAACAAAGCTTCTTATTACTATCCGGGATCGGTATGAAAGAGTTACCCTTACAGGAATCACATACCGAACTCGCATCGACCTTTGGTTTTTTGACTATTCTTTTGGAATGTTTTGTATTACTTTTGCGCTTTTTAAAAAATAAATTTAGTTTTGTATCGTTGCGTTTTACTGTTGAACTGTTTTTGTTGTTATTCTCTTTCGTATTTGGTTGCGTATTGTCTCTGTTAGCTCCGTTTTCTTCGTCTGAATATTTTTGAGACATTATCTTATAGACTGTTATAAAGTCTGATTTGTCTATGTAACTTTCGAAATCAGTCATCGCTTCTGTGTCAGTCGAAACTGTTATTAATTTCTTCTTGTCATCATCTAGAAAAAACTGCGTATCTTTTATAGAAAGATCTTTAGTTTTTGCATCAAGTTTATCATCTATTTGCGAATTTGAATCGACGATTACAATATCACTTTCATCATCATCCAGATATTGGACGTTTGAATCCGATATACTATCTATTTCAGAGCCATCCTCTGACACGTTTGATAATTCCGTGTTCAGTCTTCTTAAGGGATTCTTTTCTAATTGCGATGTTGTTCTTGCTATATCCTTATCTGTATCAGTCAGTCTTGTTTCATTATTAAGTTTATCTATTAACTTCATTTTGACAATACTATTACTATTCTCACTCGAGAGCTTATTATCTGAATTATTATCTACATTATTTGTATCACCCTCTATAGGTATATCCATATTTTCTAATTCTTTTAATAATTCCTCTCCGTTTATACTTATATCCGAAAGCAAGACATCATATTCACTACCTTCGGAATTTATTGTTACTTTATTCAAATCATTACCAACATTTTTATTAATAATTTCTTTAGTTGTTTTATCAGATTTATCACTTTCTTTATCTATTTCACTACCGTTGGGTATTTCTTTATCTTTACAAGTGGTTAATTTATTTTTAATGTTGCCTAATATCTTTTCTAATTTGCTTCTCTTTTCTAATATCCGTGTGTCGTTTACTTTTACTACTACATCGAATGTATCGTCGTCTTTTTCAGTCTTGCGTTTTGTCTCTGTTGGTTTATTTAAAATAGAATCATCGGCATCCTTTTTATTGTTAGTGGGTATATACATGAAAATAGGTTCTGGAACAATCGATATCCAGTAAATAAATATTATATGTGAATTATAAAATAACCTTATAAAATACTTATTGAAGCGAAAACTTATTTAGGTGTACAATGAACAGTGAACGAATGCGAGCTGACACGCTCGGGTCGGTGACGTTAATTCGGCTTACTCGGCTTCAAACGTCATCAACCACACGTTTACTGTCTGACACAGAGTGCATCGTTATAAATTAGCACACAACTCACAAATGACAATGTTTGATTATTTAAACATTGCTCGATTTCTTATTCACAATTTCAGAGAATTTTTACTTAATTAAATTTTCACTGATCAATGAAAATATATATATATATACTTTTTTTATCAAAAGCAGGCAAACGAACAGATGGGTCACCTGATGTTAAGTGATCACCACATTCCATAGACACTGGCAACTCCAGGGAAGTCGCAAGTGCGTTGCCAGCCAGTGTATGAGGGAGGGGAATGGAACGGGAAGGGAGAAGGGAGGTGGGCCTCCGGCGCTCTCACTGACCGAACGAAACGCATACAATGCAAGCACTGTTACTTCACGTCGGTTTTCTGTGAGTGGGTGGTACTGCCCCGGGTAAGCCGACCCATTCATGCTGAAACTGCTAACAGCGTGGCTTTACCACCTACAAGAATATTGATCAACATTTGAAACGACCTGTTTTAAGCGTAGAAAGGAATTGCATGGTGAGTTTTTTCTAAGTCCATCTGGCTAGCTACCACGCCCTGAAGTTGACAATCTATCGCCAAGCACTTAATGTTGTGTTTCTGCAGCTGCACTTGGGAGCCAGTCACCTCTAAGTATAGCGTGTTCCCTATCTTAGACTACATAGTCATTTAACATCAGGTGGTGGTCATACACTACAACCTATGAAGTATAAAAAAGCGCTTCATAGCTGCGGAATACACTGATAAATATCCTACTACCATTCTTTGCCATATTTATGGTATTGACCAAAATGCTAGTTAACCATTCAGCTTCATAAAATTTACTGCAAAAGATATCTTCCACATCAAGGCCTAGGGGCCGAAAGACATGGGCATATCCGTCGCTCCAGCAGTTTAATTACATAGGCCCATGTATTGAAGGCCCCCTACCCTCCTTCGAAGAGTCTACCATCTTGATTCCTCAAACCGCAGTTGGAGACCCTTAGGTGGAGCTAACACCTGTCAGGGGAGCGGACTTAGAGCCGGTAAAGCGGTCCCTGCTCCCCCGGCCAAATGATATAAGAAGGCACCATGGGGTTTTCGTACTTGGAAATCGGACATAAGCCACCTTTAGCTGCCAAAAAAAAAATAGGTATACCTTCCACATAGCTTTCATCTGGTGGATCCTCCCACCACACCGGACTCGGACAAGTCAATATTTCCATCCAATCTTCGTCATCCAAGCAATCGGTCTCTTCGCTAAGTCGAATAATATCTTCTATGCTCATTTCTGCCCTCAAATTGTCAATTCCACTCGGTCTGTACAGCTCTTCGTCGTCGCTGCTTCCGTCTATTGCCGTCTTGATAGGAGTCGCAGATGGCATAGGTTCTGATAAGTAATTATAATCTACTTATCTATACATATAATAATAATGTAAATCTAACGTGTCTATACCATTTTTGTGAAAAAAATTGTTCCAGGTGTCTAGAAACTAGTAATAGAATACATTTCAATCATTTTTAGAAATGTCTGTCTGTCTGTCTGTTTGTATAAAAACGAATCACTGCTAAAGTACTACGTCCATGATAAAAACCTCACCAAGAAAATCATAAAGTATACCCTTGAGTAACATTTACTCATGGTGTCATTAAAATCGGTTCTCTCTATCAAAAGTTATTGTAATTTTAATGACGACGCGACTTAAGTACGAGAGAAAAGTAGATAAGTAAATGGACTTAATATATTGAAATTATTTTATTAATCACTGCTTTTTTTATATTAGGCTCCACGCGGACGGAGTCGCAGTCACAGCTAGTCTAAAATTGATAAATACGCTAGCTTCGAGGAGTACTGACTGAAGTATATCGGTTGGAACACATCTTAGCAATATAACTTCATCTTAACGGACTGACTGGGTCGACATTTTTCACAGAGCTGACCTGGGAAGCCATTTTGTTTTCGAACATTGCGTCAGAACTGAGTCTGGTCTTTCTTCGGTAAAGGAAAATATGCATAATAGTATAGCACTAAGTCCGCTTGGCTAACTACTACCCTTAAGTCGACAATCTATCGCTAAGAACCTGTTAGTGTATTCTAATTATAAAAAAAATATAATAAAAAGCCAACGACAAAAATGACCCATCCAAGTATAGACCGTGCCCGATGTTACTTAATTTCAGGCATCGGAAGAGAAACGGTGCTTTCAACACTTTACCCGACACAACGTTTATCTCCCCCACTTTTCAGTACACAAAAAGATTGCCGATCAGAACTTCAAACCCCTCCCATAAGTAGCTTGACTTGAAAAAGTTAACTTGGCGAACTTCGCAAAAGTCCTAACACCTTTGGGAGTGTTACTGAATAAAGATAGCCAAAATTGTAGATGAAATAGATATATCCTTAGATCAGCCTATAAAAAACCCACTGCACGGCCATGGTCCTCTTCCCGAAGGAATTTATGGGTATAATCACCGCGCCAGCTCACGACGTATCGGAGATTTCAAACCCCGAGAAACCAACAGTTCTATATCTCCCTACATACTATAAGAAGTATAGAACAATAAAACAGGCATAGGAACAAGCACATCACCAATTTGTCAGATAGTAAGTTCAAGTGTTATGTCAAGGGTGGATCAATATGTGAACGATGACTACGTCTGGAAGTGACGCCTCTCTCTGTGCGTCCACCAAAAACGCATAACTGTATATGTCTATAAAAAATATGTTGTGCTATGTTATGTATAATGAAAAAATAAACCAGATCGAGTTTCTTGCCGATTCTTCTCGATTACTGGGTTGTTTGTCCGAACCGATGGTAGTTTTGACGTCCGTAAGTGCCTTCTCAGGGCCTAAATTGTATAAAGAATTTTTTTTTTTTTCTAACATTTCTCAGGTTCAGGTTTCCTCACGATGTTTGTTTTCACCGTCAGCCGATACTGTTACCAAATTATTAAATGTACGCAAAATCCGAGAAAAATTCGAACTAACGTTCGGCCCCTCGATGACTGGTTTAAAATGTTAAAAGCGTTGCTCCATTTCTACAATGAAAGAGAGTTGAGCAGAAAAGGGTGCAACCAGACCTCAAAACTTTCGCGTTCAATCGACCATCTGTTGTATAACCAACCTGAATTGCAGCTACCACAAAAATGGCGACAAACAAAACGACTCATGAGTTTTAGCCGGGATCTTGGAATTTCATGTAGTGGATATTATATTTTATTCATGATATTGTGTTAATTGACTCTATATTTTGTAATATTGGTGGTGCTTTACATAATATCGTTCGGTTATTGTGCACGAGTGAAGTGTATCGGAAATAACACCACGGAGCATGGATTCTGAATTGCCACAAAAACTCCCAGGAAAGTTCGTACAAGCAGACCACCGTCTTGTTAGTTCATTGAAATGACTGCAAGAAACTAGTAATATAACCTACGTGACGAGGGTAGCAATGATCTACTAGAAGTATGATTGCCAAAACTAAAAATAAAAAAAAAATTGTGTGGTTTTATGAAACCACGGTAAAAGTGAAACTTTTTTTCACACTATAAACATTTAACTAATAATAGTCTATATACACTACACGGTCAGCTGCTGCGAACTATAGGCGCCGCCATATTGGCCCTGGCTGCTCTGACGAGCGCCTTTCACTTTATCCCTACTCCGCGGCCGATCATCACGCGACATGCAACACACAGACGAAAAAGTTTGAGACGATGTAATAAAAGTTTCACTTTAAAAAAGATAGGAATCTGTTTCAAGATCTGCTAGTATCCATTCAGCCACCGAGACATTTGTAAACCAATATGACATTACACTGCGCTACCATATTCTTTAAAATAATTTTATTTAGACCACTTTTCTAGCTAGAGAATTAAAAAAAATGACAGGCTAGATTTGTCAAGCAATACTCTTGTTACTAATGTTACAAATGTAAATGTCAGTTTTATTTGTTACGTTATCACGGCTTGATTACTCTTGAAATTTTGTATATTCATGGTCAGAGATACAAAAAACGACATAGACCTTTCATCTTGAAAAAAGTATAAATCTCGAGGGATAAGTGAAATCAATGCCAGCTAATCCGCGAGAAAAAGCTAGTAACTTTATATATTATTAGAACCTGTATACAAATTCCTGACAAATAAACACAGAATAACTCATCTACAGTGGGAATAAATAATAATGGGGTTTTAAAATAGCGCGTCTCGAACTTTGTCGAATTGTTCGAATAACGACGTCAGCCTTCCAGAGTTTTCCACCCTCTTTTATCGAACGCTATATAAACGCGCCGCGATGCGTCACGGTTGAGTCTTTGATATTGGAGCGAATACGACGAGAATCCTAAAGGAATATATCTTCACTCGAACTGCAAATACAGTATTATAAAATACTAGCGAACCCGGCGGACGTTATCCCGCCGTGATAATATAAAGAAAATCTTGAGAAATTATATGCCTACACCTTCCTCGTGAATCACTTTATCTACTGATGAAAACCGCATGAAAATCCGTTCAGTAGTTTTTGAGTTTATCGCGAACAGACAAACGTAACCGAGGACTTTGTTTTATAATATGTACCTAGTGATAAGAATTACTTTAGTGTAACTGTCTTGTAATCAATCTGTTTGATTTATGACTATACGTTTAGAAAACAAATCTCGAGCGATGGAAACAGAAACTGAATTTATCCATGAATTTAACAATTTACTATGTACAGAGCGACAAATTAAAATCTGGAATATTTTTGTTAATTCTTCCTACCTAAAGACAAACACAGAGCAAAGCGATTTTTTTTTTGTTCAAAGGACAAATCATTATTTATATTATTAGTTATGTCTAGAAATGATTATAATATACAGCTGTGAATAATACTGATATAGTATAAAATAATGAAAGGTCTAAATTTAACAATAAATAAACTTTAAGTATATTTCTGATGAGAAATGAAATTGTTTTAAAATAATCAATCAATATTAAAACTTAACTCAAGTGTAATAAGAATCAAAATATTGTTGGTCTTTTACCATAGACAACGTAAAAATATGAAGAATCAAGAACATAACCTATATCTGTCTTCGAGCCTGTATTATTTTTCCTCAAACAGAACATAACCCAAATATATTTAATTTTTTTCAAACTAATCATTTTTATGCTATCCATTGTATTATCATTCAAGTATATATCGCGACAAATAATAACATTTGCGTTCAAAGTCACGGGCACAGCTAGTATTAGTAATATTGTTAATTATTAATTATATATTATAAAAATAATTTTACAATAGATATACTATTACCTTTATGTGGAGTATTCAATTTTCTCTTATTTGTCCTAGCGATAACTTTCATTTCGTATTTCGGCTTCAAAGTTATTTTCTTTTCTGGGATCTTTTTTTTTAATATATTCGGTTGAAGCTCCTTGTTTTCCGAAAAGTTCGTGTCGGCCGTTAAAACCTTCTTGGTAGAGGAACTCTTCTGGGAACCCTTTTTGACAGTAACATTTTTATCTTTTTCCGTGTTTTTTTTCAACTGGCCAGCCGTAGTCGAGGTTTTATGCGACGTACTTTTTAACAACTGTGTTATGGCCTTCATGCTTCTATCTTTTTGTCGTAATTGTCTGCCTTGTTGTGCCGATTTATTGCGTGTCAAAATGGCTTCAGTCGGCTGCGGCGTCGTGGTCTTTTTTGGTGGAGTTTTCGACATTTTTAACCTGTAATTGAAATAAAAAAATATAGCTTAAATATTAAACACTTTTAATGCATAATTTATATAATCTTAGTGTATTACATGAAAATGTACTAAAAAGGGCAACGTATATTGGAGCTCATTGCTAGGGCTTATATCATTTAAAACAAATAATAATGCGCTTAGTAATTCAATACGAATGAACGCAGAAGAGTGCCAAGTTTTCATAAGTGAAGAATAAAGCAAAAATTCGTTTCTTAGTATTGAGAAGAGAAATATAAGATATATTTTCTCATATAATAATATATACGCCACTAAACATGTTATTTTTTGTTACCAAATAAACACATGCCCTTAGTTCTAATTTGAACTTGGTTCATAATATTTTCATCATCTATTTTTGACACTCAATCTCCAAAAAGATCTAACGATACAGGTTACATATTAGAGATGATACAAAATGTGACCCAAAAGCGATTAACATTTGTCCGGTGAGAAGCTCGAGTACATCCGAGGTAATTTTATAAAAAGTTACTGTTTTATGAAATTTGAATCGTTTGTTAATGTTAGCGTCATTTAAATAAAAAAAAACTACGGTGTATCACTTTACTATATAGAAAAAAGGACGAATATTGCGTTGTATCGTCTGTCCCTTTCATTCCTATAGCAAAAATGATGCCGTTTCACACATGCCAATAATGCCAACAAACAAACACGAATACCGTAAATTGTTAATATGACCTGAATAAATCTATTTTTGATGTAATAATATGTCATAATACACAGTACATATAATAAAAAAACAAATAAATCATCTTATTTTTAGAACAATTATATTAAAAGTCGTTTCGAATAAATATATATAGAGATGGGAAACAATATGCACAACCGCGCTAACTCACTATAGTACGTCGATTGAACTGACACACTGTTAAAATGCACTATATGAGTTGTTACATTTTAAAATGAGTTCATTCAAATTTTAGTCGTTCATATAACGTGTTTAATTTTTTTTTAGATTTTCAGTTTTTATCCACCGAGAACATAGTTTAAGTTTTATCGTTTATAAGGTTTTACTTTTTTTTAACATCTTCTTATTCTACATGTACAAATTTTTAAGATCTTGAAAAATAACGTAAAACATTAGGAACGGCTATAAATTTGGATTTAGTTTATTTTGAAATGTATCGACACATATAACTCACTTCTAGCTAGTATTATAAATAAAATTCAACCGCCGAATGTATGTAAGCGCTGCACTTATTTAGTTAATTATTTTTTGTTCTTCTTCCTTTTTTCGTTTTGGCTCCGCAGAAGCACTTGCCAGTGTCAATGTTTTGTTTCAATGGAGATTACAATATATTTTACACAATAAGTGTCATGTGAATAATTTCAATGTTCCAACAAGATGGTGGCTCTCTTGTTAGAACTTTCCAGGGAGTTTTTGTGGCACCTCAGAATTCATGGTCCGTGGTATTATTTTCCATTCACTTCACTTATGCACAATAACCGAACTGTATTATGTAAAACACCACCAATTTTACATAATATAGAGTCAAATAACACAAGATTATGAATAAAATATAAAATCCACTACATGACAGACTAAAATCCCGCCAGAAACTCCAATTATTTTTGTTGTGTTTGCAATTATCAGGACAAGGTTTGTATGAAAGGAGACCGTACGAAAAAGCGAAGAATTTGGGTTAGAAACTCTCCATATAAAAATGAGTGTGTGAGACAGAATACAACAGGGATCTCATTGACGAAATTGACATATTGACATTGACTTGCAATTTTATTCAATCAAATGGTCGTATTGTAAAGGAAAGATTTGATCTCATTTTCTTCATTAATAATAGCCGGAGCGGACAGTTAGTGGTTAATATTAATAGCTTATAGCGATGACCATTACAGTAGAATGTATTTCTTACAATGCATTATTCTTAATGTACTTGGTCCAAGAAATATAATCTACTTAATTTTTATTCGCAATCGATCAAATTTTGTCGCACTAAAGAATCAACAATGCTCTACCGTAAACATAACTTACTGTTTCAGAATTTTTATAACTCAAGCTATATCCCCTTTACATACGACACTGGCTACACTGCGTTATGACGTAACTCGTGCTAACTCAGTTTATTACCGAGCAAACTCAATATTTTTTTGTGACTAAACATGGACTACTTTTCTTTTCCCAGTCGAATAAGAAAAATGTAGGAGCAACTCTTTATATAATTTTAAAGCATACACTTAATGTTAAAGCACGCTCTAACATAAAAATACACAACATTTATTTACTATAAAAAAGACGCCAGTGCGTTGCTTTGATTAATAAAAAAAATAGTTAAAGCTCGTATTTTATTGGCGTAATACACAAAATAAACCATGTTTCATAAGAAATAAATATGACCTTTCTTGATTACCATAAACAATAACATAACACTGACAATAAACTAAAAATATATTTAGTTGTAAAATATGGATGACGGCTTACACCTCCTATCGCTAATAGATGGCGACACTTGCGTCTGCTACATACGCATAAATTTTACGTCTTCCGTGAATTATTTACTTAAATTACATAATAAGTATTTATACATTGTGTTTTAGAAACAAATATATTATATAATATATGTCCTTGCCACAGATTAACATTTAAATCACGACGTGGGTATAAAATCTAAATTCCGATCTAATATTGTTGCTATCTCACTCTCATCCGTCATGTTAAATAAAGTAAGAAAAAAAAATTAAATAATTTTATTCGTAGTTAATTGTGAGTTTGATGGAATTTTATTACTCAATAATCAAGTGCACTCAAATACTAAATGTTCTAAAATTATTAATAAAAGAAAAATAAAATATTATAAGTAAACAAAATAACGAAGGTTTACCTGTGGGAATTCTTCAGGTGAACGGACGAACTTCTGTTTACTCGAACGTGCTAAATTCTCTTGACAAACACATACGATACATAGATCAAATAGATAATGTGTTTAAGTCAAAAAGAAATATAATAATACACACGTAATAGGTAATTTTATCGACGTTCAGTAAATAGATACGTCGTCCTCGAAGATACCCAGCGCATGGGTCTAGTGATGGGGCAACACAGCCATGTTACGTTATTCTCATAAAAAAATGTGAGAGGTTACTATATCAATCGATTTTGGATATTTAATAAAATCTAAAATAATATTAATATCTTTATTTTTAACATAAATTTATGAATTAGAATGTTTTTACACTTTTAAAGTAAGTAGAAAATATAATATCTATCAAAATAGTAACCTACTAATACCTCAGTATAAAATTTATATGGATTATTGTCTTAATGTTGTTTTATATTTAATAAAAATAACAAAAATGGTAATATTAAGTTATCTGTATGTTGCCGAAGTAACAATGAGTAAGTATTAATATGTTATAAGTATAATTTACAAAATATGAATATGTAACCGTTTATTCTGTAATACGGAATAATTCTGTCAGTGACAACAAAATATAATAGTTGCTTTTACGTTTTTTCAAGTTGTATACTATAACTATGGAATAAAAACGGCAATATTTAGAAAAAAAGTACTAACCATTTTAGTCGATTACACAACTGTAATCGACTAGGAAGTTGCGTTTCAAACTGGTCACGCACTAACCGAACACGGATTAGGAACTTTGTCGAAATAAAGCATAACAGAAACTAGGAAATTGATCCGAATGGCATTTCTAAACAGATGAATGTATTTTGATGAATGTATATCAATTAGATATATTTATAGTAACAATTATTCGTTGAAGCGAGTCTATTTATCCATTAAAAAGCGTGTTTTATGCTTATTACGTACCTCCTTACGTCCACAATCTTGATATTCGAGTACGTCAAAATATCTAAGGTTACAAATATTATTTAAACAATTATAAAGTTAGAACGAATAAAGTATCACGATTTATGTTAATACATACAATAAATAAATAGGATGGATATAATACTACAATCTTGCGTAAATGTTGAAATAAAGATAAAACATCTCAATACATATGTCGCTGCATCCATTTTGTAGATTTATACTTCTAGCCATCTACATGATAATAAATCTACTTTACAGCGTAGCTGCATGTAGGTTATATTTTCTAGATTCTTCTTTGACGTACATGATTTATATATCCTATTATTAGTTATATGTTTTACGCTTTAATATCGTTGTTTATATTTCGTTTTTTGTAGATCTAATAATTAATTTTTTTACACGATTTTATGCCTATAATTAAATATGTATTTGATTGTCAAAATAGAGGCAGTAGTTGAGTATTATTTGTCTCTTAGATTGCACTGCTTTATACGTAGGTATACCCAATGTAGAAAGCACGTACTTGAGTGATCTTATTGATTTTGTCTACAAATTCGTATTAAAATGATTTGTCTTTCTGTTTATCGAGGTAAAGAATGCCTTTTTGACTATTAACAGCTCGAGAAATTAACCTATTTTAGTCGAATTCTATACTTTATATGTACCACAAAAACCTAATACTGTAAATTGTATATTGAAGAATGAGAACTCAATTCCGATACCTACTTATGTTCGACTTAAATATGCGAACTGTATATTAAAAAAGCAGTTCAGAATTAGTCGAAAGAAATAAAACGCTGGTAGTGATAAAATCAACACACTAATGAAATTCCGTGTGTTTATAAAGTACCAATTTATATGTCATTCTTAGATAAAGACATTTTTCCTAATAAGTTATGAGCTATTCTGTTGACAATATTAAATGTCGAGATGCATTGAAAATACAACGTATGGTAGGAATTAATTAATGTCGATATGAAAGAAAGTCATTAATTTCTAGCAATGTTAATGTCCAAAATGGCGGACATTTTGTGAGTTTTAATAAAACAATATTAAAACGTAATAATTCCTATCTCATAGTCAATGAAAAAAAGGGCTGAGTCGACATATACCTATTTTCTATTTGATTCTTCATTAACATTTTTTTATATTACAATAACTGTATTACATATTATATATGTAATAATCCTCATTATCACGCCTTTAACAATAATTACCAGGACGAATTTAGAATAGGTTATCTACAATAATTATTAGGTAGTTTTGTCAATTTTGTTTTGCTTGTCATTTAAGTGGTATATAATAGATAATGAAATATTTCTTTTTTTTGCAATTTATTTGAATTTGTACGAATTGAGAGGAAATGTATGTGATAAAATATAATAACAAATTAATCAGTGATGTCAGAGATAACCTCTTAAACATACAAACCTCTTTATTGTAATAAGGTTATAGGTTATGTTATAATTCAGGTCCGTCAAATTCGATACATTCTTTTCCTCTTTATTTGTGTAGGAGTGTGCCGTGTTGATAGATAGGTTTACTTTTTAGGAAATGCTGTACCCACTGTGGAATATTTTTCATCATGTTTTATAAATAAATAATAACATATGTAACCTTCATACTTAACATCCTTTCTCGATTAAAAAAAAATATAGACATATTCTGTTTTCATGTCTCAAAACAGCTACTTACTAGCCTTAAAAATAGTATAGCGTTATGCATATTCTTTTCAATTGTTAACTCTTTGTCGATTTATGTTAACTTATTTATTTTAAGTTATTATAAGGTTACTCTCCTTTGCGAGTTATAACTTATACTTAGTTAAGTGTGTAAGTTATCATAATATTTTTTTATATTTCTTATTTATATGAAGGTATATAGCTTTTGTCCGCGGTTTCGAACTGATTATTGGATGATAATACGGCTATTATGATAACCAGAAATTTTAAGAGAATAAGATACCAAGTAAAGACTTTTTCTAAACATTAAATCGACAAGACATCAACCACCTACTTAAAAATCTCAATTTATATACATATAATGAATGCAATTTTGGGACTTTGAAGGAATGAAATTTAAATAATGTAGATATAGGTTAAGATATTTTTTCATCTACTACATCCTTAATACAGCCTTTGCCACCTTTTTTTTTCGAACTGACTACGCTATTAGCCTAGCAAGGCCTTAACAGCTTCATCGGTCTACTCGTGGCGAGCGCTTAAGGCACTCGGCCAATTTTATTGACAACTAGCTCAACGGTGCACGGCACATCTCGGCTTGGGTTGTGGCCTAGGTTACGTTTCCGCGAATCTAACTTTTTTTTTTTACGCGGGGAAATCCCTTATGGATACACCACCCTCTCGGGGGAGAGAGTGGGTTATGTCCGACTCGCACGGACTAAAACCCCACGGTGTACGTCTGCCGCTATGGTTGGGGCGACACGAGATCTCTATAGATTTCATCGTGCCGCCCCAGCGGTTGGCCCAGCAGCGAAAGCGCCGCCGCCGAGCCCCGTCTTGTTAGGAGACAGCCGGATACACACCGACCGTCTCCTCCGTCCGCCGGACCTGTGTAATGGGAAGGTGGGCCCCCCGACCCATCCTCCCTAGGTCCAGTTACGGTGGGAGGAGGCGGCGGTCAAACTGCCGCCTCCTCCTGCCTGTCCTCCGTTGGCGGAGAGGGTCACTTTGAGGGTCCTCCACCCGTACCCTCTCCGCCGCCTCCTTCTGCGAGACGACTTCCTCGCAGAAGTAGGCCATTGCGTTCCACGGATCGTCGCTGCCGAGCATGGCCACAATCACGCTCGGCATCGTGAGCTCCTGTCCTACCACCGCAGCCAGAGTGCGACGTTGCTCCTCCCACGCAGCACACTCAGAAAGTGTGTGCTGTTCCGCGAATCTAACTGAGCTAACCTAAGCTAAGCTACACGTTCATACATATATTAGTTAGAGAAATATGCATGTGTACCAAGCATGTATACCTCAGTAACTCGTATACGTATTTCGTTTCGGAAAACTAAGTTAACTAAAGTAATTCTCAGTTCGATAAGGGAAAAATTAAAACCCTTGTCAAACGATAAAGTCTATACATATAATAAGAATGTAAATCTAACGTGTCTGTACTTTTTAGATCTTTTTAATAGAACATTTTCTATGTCGAGGAGTAAGTAATAAAATACATTTCAATCATTTTTAGAATTGTCTGTCTGTCAGTTTGTTTGAATACGCATCACTGCTAAAGTACTGAGTTCATGATAAAACCGGTTTAAGAACATCATAAAACATATCATCGAGTAAAATTCTGATTTTTTTTCATTCAAATTTGTTCGGTTTATCAATAGCTATTGTGATTTTTATGACGACGCGATTTAAGTACGAGAGAAAAGTAGATAAGTAAATGGACTTAATACATTCAGATGGTTTGTTAGACACTGTTTTGTACATTAGAATTCACGCTGAATGCGGATGAAGTCACGGGCATACTAGAATAAAACAAATGTATTGGTAGTGTGTGGAATAAACTTAGACGATGCTTACTGTTGAATTATACGTTAATTTCCACGACTTTTGAGCTATGCACCACTAGGGCTTAGATAATATGGCTATTTACTGTCTAAAATTATATAATATCAATTGGCCCGGCCACGTGTTGCTGTGGCTCAGTTATTGATAAAGAAATTTAAAATTAAAACGTGCCGCCATCTATGAGATATCTATAACAGTCCTACAGTTCCCTGTCAACAAACTAATTTATAGCGCCATCTGTTCGACACTGAGGAAACTTACAATCAATAATAATAATCAACATTGACACTGAGGCCATTAATCGAAATATAAATTAGCGTATCTCTCAGGTTGGATAAAATTAGACATGAATGCCCGATGTTTTATAAAGATCGGTTGAGTGGTTTCGGAGTTCATGACACTGGATTTTAGATTTATTTAGATATTTAGATTTAGATTTTATAAATGTTTACACTTATCGGATACACTGTACAATGAGCGCTGACACGACTTCGGTTACGCCCCTAACTGATAGCGAACAAGATTATTAACACTCGAATGTGTATCGGCGTGGCTGACGACACAATTAGCAGTTTCATCAATCGGGCCGTGGACGCTCAGGCGCTGGACATCGTGGATTACAATTTAAAAACGTCAATAAAAGATAAAAATGATGCCGCCATAAAGGCGATAATCTCTATGAGAAATAGGTAATATAGTACAGTGTACAGTAACGTTACGTTTTTATCACGCTTTTATCAGCTTCACCTGTATGTATGTATGTATGTAACCGACCCCTTTGAGCTCGATTTTGTCCTACTTTAAACGATCAGATTTAATTCAAACTTTGCACACCTGTCAAAGGTCGATGACAATGCAATAATCCGAAAAAAAAAGTTAAAAAAATTTAACTAAAAAATGAAAAATAAATAATTGTTTAAAAAAACACGCTTTCATAAAAAATTCAACTAAAAAACAGAAAATAAAATTTAATAAATTTGGATTATTAACGTGCGATGCGTCACTGTTAATATCAGCACCTCCAGATATCAGTATTTTTATCATTTTTTTGTCACTTTTTACAAAAATATACATTTATTTCTAATTTACACTATTCTTAATCCAAATTTATTAAATTTTATTTTCTGTTTTTTAGTTGAATTTTTTATGAAAGCGCGTTTTTTTAGTTTTTTTAAACTACTTTTTTTTATATCATTACAGGCACACGAACGGGTTGGTCACCTGATGTTAAGTGATCACCACCGTCCATAGACACTTGCAACACTAGAAGAGTCACAAGTGCGTTGCCACCCTATGTTTGGGGAAGGGGGAATGGGGAAGGAGGGAGTGGGAGGGGAGATGTGTTATCCGGTGCTCTCACTGACCGAACGAAACGCAATAATGCAAGCACTGTTACTTCACGTCGGTTTTCTGCGAGAGAGTGGTACTACCCCGGGCGAACCGACCCATTCATGCGGAAACGAGTAATAGCTTCAGCGTGGCTCTACCAACAATAAAAAAAACCACGTAATGTAGTAAACCTAAATAATTTAAATACTAGAAACAGCAACAAATTGGTCATTCCATGCTTCAGGCTCACTAAGTCCAAAAACAGTTTTTTAGGTAATAGTGTTAGGTTTTATCACAAAGTCTCAAAACACATTACCGATTTGCCGAATAGTGATTTCAATAACCATGTCAAGCGGGTTTTAATATCTAAAGGCTATTATAGAGTGGATAAATATGCGAACGATTGTGACATCTGGAAATGACGCCTCTCTCTGTGCATCCACTAATAACGAATGTAACTATATTTATGTTTTGTAAAATATATAACATGAAGAGATAAACCAGATCGAGTTTCTTGCCGGTTCTTCTCGATGAGTGGGTTGTTGTCCGAACCGGTGGTAGCTTTGACGTTCATAAGCGCCTTCTCAGGGCCTACACTGAATAAAGGTTATTTTAATTTTGATTTATAATATTTTATAGTTAAGTAGAACAATATTTGCTCACATGCAAAACGATCTTTAACACGACAAAATGTATGTAGAGTTTACCTTCCTCATAACATAAGGAAGTTATTTAAAAAGTAGCTACTATCTTAACAGTATATTAAACTTGCTTCTGCCCGCGACTTCGTCCGCGTGGAATAGTTACTTTAGGCTGACGCTAACTTAACGCGACTTCGTTTACGTAGAAGGTGAAAAAATTTTTTTTCTCGTTATTTTTATCGAGGGTTTGTTCAAGGAGAACATGCCACCCTCGTCCATACTACATGCAATAACAACATACAAAACATCTTATAAATATAATAACCTCTTACAAAATACTAACATAAAACTAAATTGAAAAACAATATTACAATTAATAGATTAATTTGACATCCTCCGATGCTGGGCGTGACAATATTTGATTACAAACTCCTATATTATAAATATTCTTAAATATTTGTCTTCTTTGGTAAATATTTTTTTTAAATACGTACGTTAACCCCGATTTCGAAACATTCTTCATTGGTGCCCTGTTTGTATTAGTCTTTGTGTGATGATATATAGCCTATAGCCTTCCTCAATAAATGAGTTATCTAACACTGAAATAATTTTTCAAATCAGACCAGTAATTCCTGAGCTTAGCGCGTTCAACCAAACAAACTCTTCAGCTTTATTATCTTAATATATATATTTCTTGTGTGCGTGTGTATGTGACTGAACTCCTCCTAAACGACTGGACCGATTTTGATGAAATTTTTTGTGTGTGTTCGTGGAGATTCGAGAATGGTTTAGATTCACAATTGGACCCGGCAGGTGGCGCTGCGATCGACTTTTAGGATTTTTTTTGTTTTCAAGGCAGGACAACGTCCGCCCGGTCCGCTAGTATTAATATAGATGTTCAAAGGGGGTTGAAAAATTGAATATAAGCATCACTTGATAATGGAGTGTGCCAAGAACAGCATCAAAAGAGAGTCATTAATGAGTAGTATGAGAGATAGCTGTAAGAACATAGGTCTTAGCATCTTTGCTGAACCCTGTTCGGGTGAAGCTAAGCTGCTGTGTAACTTGATAATGATACCTCATTAGCGACTCTCCTGATGGATCTAGAAAGGTTGGGGAACTATGGGGCTGATATTTTCGTTAGAACACAAGCCCCTAAAAATAAAATATATAAAAAGAAATGTACAAAGGGGAAAACATGCAACCGCACCGTTTGCCCCACTTCTCCACTGCAAGAAAACACTTTAATGCTTAGTGCTTACAAAAATTGTAGTGTTTTAAAAACTGTATTAGGTTTTACTAAATAAAGATATCGTGGTAGTTTTTTTTTTAGATAATGGCCAAGTGACTAAGAATTAAAATTAAAGAAAACTGTCCAGTAATTTTTGTACGATGCACGCACAACGGCAGACATCTCTCATTTTATTTATGTATATTAAAAGAATTTGTTAATTTGAGACGTAATCTGTATTTTTCTGAATAAAAATATGTACTGGTCTTCTACAGTATAGAATCTATACTCTTAGGGATCACAATCGGTTAATAATAGGTATTTACCTATGAAATTGCCGTTCTGCAGTACTGACCATTTCAAACAAAAAATTTTAGAAATCAATTACACTTTTCAGAGCTTTTTATTGTAGTGTACATTTTCATCGCATTTCAATCTTTTTTTCATCATGACGAAAAATCGATAGGAAGGACCGCGGCAGCAACCGGCACAGCGACACGCAACACAACACGTACGGAGCAACACACAAACCAACCACCACCTGTATTGGTTTCTCCTTCCGTTCTGGGTTTCGACCTGAAAAAGAACCGCGGTCGTCCGAAGACTTTGGCGACAAGAGAAAGCCGAGGGAGCGATGAACCAACACGCAAAGCAGCGAGACTCAAAACAATATTGGTCCATTTGCGTCAAATTGGCAGGAAAAAAGCGACAAGGGTGCCCCACGAACCAATATCGCCAGCGCGAGACGCGGAGCGGCCTTCACTCTCAAGAGACACACAAATAAAAATTTTGAACGCAATGTACCGCGAGGGACTGTTTAAAGCAACCAGCAAGTTTTTCCTGTTCGCCCCCCTCCTTTTTTCTCCCTGAAAGATATAGGCCTCCCCCCTTCTCCTCCCCCCCCCCCCCCCTCCCCCTTTCTCCCCCCCCCCCTCCGACAATCTAAATATTTTTCTCCCCCCCAAACCCCGATTTTTGTGGTTCAAATCATCGGTTTCATAGGTAAAGACCAAAAAAGTAAAGCACTAATGAACCTAGGAAGTTTTATTCCTTACAAATGATTTTACTTAACACGAGTGTCGAATAACAAACATACACAAGATTAAAAGTACTGAAACTGAAAATAATTACAACCACTAATTACTATTAAAACGTCCGTCACGTCCGAAGCTACACACAGAATGACTCAAAAACGTTTTTTCATCGGACTAACGACGCTATTGGCCTGACAAATCTTTACAGCTTCATCGAAAAACGTTGTACACGCTTCGTTTTTTTTATACCCTTTGACTAGGCCCGACTTTTGGGTGGGATAGGCGTATTATTTAAGAATATTGTATCTGATTATCATCAGTCTGCACGAGACCCACTGCAGCGCCATAGGCCTCTTCCCAAAGGAAGGTATGTGCATAATTACCTATTTTTTTTTATTTAGCGTGGAGAAAACCTCGCGGACTGTCAGGCCCCAGAAGGAGGTCCGAAACTTGAGTCGGGGATCAGTCGACTAAAAAAATTATGTTGCTTATTTAGTACTAGCTTCTGCCCGCGACTTCGTCCGCGTGAAATAGTTACTTTATGCTAACGCTAACACGCAGCGGAAGCTCTCAAAAGGAAAAAAAACCTATTTTGAAAGATTCTTCATTGGTACTCCGCTCCTATTAGCCTTAGCGTGATGATCTTAGCCTATAACCTTTCTCGATAAATGAGCTATCTAACACTGAAAGAATTTTCAAAATCGGTTTAGTGGATCCAGATATTACCCCCTATAACCTCACAAACTCACAAACTTTACCTCTTTATAATATTAAGTATAGACAAAGGTACAGATAACCGTACATGATTTCATAATCGGAAATTACAATGTAACGATTAATAATATAAGTATTTCTTATAGCACTCAAGGTGTTTAATCAAATACTTAAACAATTTTTAAAGATTGTATGTATATTGCCATTATTATATGACTAAAGTTGTAGTAATTAACACTTATATGCACAGAGTATATCTAAACCGCGAATGTCATGCCGCAGAGTAGGTAATCTGTGAAACAACAGATAATAATATAAAGCAACTGGCAAACGTAATGTAAACGTGTTATTGTTTTTGTTTTCATTCGTTTTAGTTTATTTTTATTTATTGGTTTTCTTTACACTGTGTTTGCATTTGAACAATATGCGAACTAAACAACCAAAATCAAAAATGCTCCATAAATGTGCAGTCTGTGATACGAAGATATATGGACGTAAACTGCAATTAAATAATCATTTATTTCATCATGGTGTTATTAAAGCAAGGTTTAAATGTTCTCATTGCTTTAAGGAATTTTATAAACGATACGCGTATAATGCGCATATGAAGAAGCACACGAATAAAATGAGGATGTATACGTGTGATCATTGTGGAAGAAGTTATGTTGACAAACGTAACCTTATTAGTCATTTAAAAATCCACGAAGATTTAAATTATGACAGAGGATTCTACTGTACGGCTTGCGGTGCTAATTTCTGTGAACAACGTCTCTTAGCTAATCATATTAGGAAAAATCACTTCAGTTTTCATGATAGAGAACCTTCTTTTCTAAAAAAAAAGTTCAACGAAACATGGATCGAAAAAGTTAAAGGTTCCGAATCGTATGTAGAAATAACCAAAGTTAATAATAATATTTTAAGAATAAAGAAATTTGAAACAGCACAAATTGTAACTGAAAAAAATGTACCCAATATAAAAGATGACGAAAAAGGTTTTAAAGAATATATGTCATCTATTTTTACAACAAAAAATAATACACAATATTCGATGGCTGTATGTGATTACTGTAATAAGAAAATGGTTAAAAAAAGTTTAAAAAATCACATAAGAGAGAGACATTTACAATTAAGACAGTTTAAATGTGACACATGTAGTAGAAACTTTAAGAGGCATTATCAGATGGTGAACCATATTTGTGGACAAGATAGAAGGAGGAAACAGAAAATTAAATAATTAATCAGAATATGGGGTAAAGTGGTGAATGGTGGTAAGTTCATCGAATGTCAAATGTTCTATTTAACATTTTGACATTATAGAAAAAGTATTTAATTCTATATTGGGTATAACAAGGTAGTTTATATGTAAAATTTGCGATTGATTATAAGTTTATGGTACTTACATATTAAAAGCACTGCACTAGCCGACCGCTGTCATGGCTGGCTAGCATTATCATTTTTAAGTCCAACCTATCAAAACTGTCTTGTTTCAACTTAAAAATCAAGTTGTAAATATATAAAATGCTACTTTTCAGAAGTCTAACCTAACTGACCAAGGCGGGCAAATTAAGAAAAATAAATTGGTTAGGTTAGCTTAGTCTTGTGAAACAAAAACCGTGTTCTGTATATTAGCAACTTGATTATTTTATTTTTATTATTATTTGGTATAACACACTAGCAGCTAATAAGCTGATGCGTGTGTATTAAATAACTTGGAGATATTCGTGGTCCAAACTATTCTTAAAAGAGTTTATGGTGGGAGCCATCACAACTTTCTCTGGGAGTTTATTCCAAGCTGTGACCACTCTGTTAGGCAAGAAGTGCTTGACTGAGTTTCTTTTTGCTAATGTTTCACAAAGTTTTAAAGGATGACCTCGTAAATGTTTATTGTCATTAAGCTTGTAAATATCTTTAAGGCTGGGCACATCGTAATAACCAGTGAGGATTTTATACGTTTCGATTAACCTGCCCCTTTGCCTACGCTGTTCTAATGTGGTAAGGACAAGGTTTTTGAGGCGCTGTTCATAGGGTAAATTACGTATTGCATATACCATCTTGGTGGCTCTTCTTTGTACATTTTCAATGAACTTAATATCTTTCTTGAAGTAAGGATCCCAGATAATATACGCATGTTCAAGGAGAGGTCTTATATAGGTCTTATATAGCTGTATAAAAGTCTTGGCTGTGAGACACTTAAACGCCTTGCGAGTGATAAAAAGGATGGAATTCGTTTTCTTCACGACTCTGTGTACATGAGTTTCCCATTTAAGGTCGTTGGATATTGTAACTCCCAAATCCCTTTGTGCTTCAACTGCGGTTAATTGCTTCCCACCAAGATAATATACTTAATGAGGATTCTTTATACCAATGTGCAGCATGTTGCATTTATTTACATTTAAAGTAAGAAGCCAGTCTTGTGTCCACTTAAATATCGAATTCAAGTCAGTTTGTATGGCTTGCCATTTGGTCCAGGGGTTAGCATTTTATGCTTGAATTTATGCTTATAATTTATTTATGCTAAGCATTTATGCTTAGCAGGGGTTGATGATTTTTATGTTGAAACAAAACAGTTTTGTTTCACTTTGGTCAGGTTAGGTTAGGCTTGTTACAAAATCAATGGCGGAACGGCAACTGAGGGGATTCCCTCGCTGTTGCCGGCTGAACCCGGGGGAAGGGGCGGGGGCCCTGACATCCCATTGCACGGGCTCGGCGGGCTCGGAGGCAGTCTCGCATCTGGGCTGCCTCAGCCAGAATTGGCGTGAAAGCGCCTGCCGCCGGGGATGTCGCGGAGCTTGGTAACGCTCACCCGCGACACTCCCATAGTGCGGCGTACGGTTTTCCGTGGAGCTTTAGTTGGTTAAAGTCATCGAAAGTATCTATTACATTTTAACCATGTTACCTTATCTACAGTACTTATCAATAGTTGTGGCGGCTTTGAACATAACTGTAAGTTCGAGCTTGCATATAACATAGTCAAGAGTTGAATAAAAAACAAAGTGATAGTATTATTATAGACATTACAATAATAATTATTATTTACAGTCAAACTCTGTTATAACGACATTGAAGGTTATACTCATATTAATCTATCAACCGGTGATGTTTTCGAGATATGGCATTCAGCCGGGACCTTTCTCCTGAGTCAATATAAACCGGCATGTCGTTCTAAACGATGTCGCCATAAACGGTTTTGACTGTGTTTATCTTTAAGTTGACTTGATATTATACAAATTGGTACCTAAATTTGTACCGTGTGGATATTCCGAGTGGTCAACAAGTTTGTAGATACTAACGAGAGTTAATATTGTTAATTTTACTAAATTTAGATCTAATATTAATTGTTAATATATTGTCAAGCTAAAACGGTATTAGGTATCATGTCTTCCAGGCTGTGTTTTTATACCTTGACATTCAACCTATTTTGGTATATTATTAGCTAGTTTTAGTTCTGGCAACACTGTACCTCCATGAAGCCTCGTAAACAGAGGTCTCATATTATTGAGCCAGCTATTTGGATGTTATTGTTTTTTTCTGATTGTGTTCCCATTTTTCAGCTTGTGTAGCATGCAAGAGATTGGTCAGGTGATTTTTAAAGAAGACAGGAAACTATTTATTGCAACAAAATTATGATGTGCAAAAAAACTTCAAAAAGTAAATCGGTGACAAAAGTCCTGCCACTAGCGTACTGCCTATAATGTTACTTATAAAATGTCACTGGTTTTCAGTCAAACCTCAAATTTTCTCCTAAAGTATGCAAGTATACAAAGCTCAAATTGCACTCCAAAGTCTTAATCATAAAAATTTTACCTGCTCTGATCTTGTACCCTATATTTATTTTCTTAATTTATTATTGTTATCCTGCCCAATATAATATTATATACTAAAATATATCACATATTTGTATGCTTGTAATGTAAGTAAAACGAAAATACAGAAAATGAATCATGCTAAAACCATGTAAGGACATTTTTGTCAACTTCTGTTCAAATTTTTAATTGTTATATAAATTTTAAGACTGATACATTTTGAAGTGCATTAATCTGATATTTACCTAAGTCTTAATATGCATGTTTAAGTTTATAGAATTTAAAGTTTTACAATCACTTTGTTACAAACAAATAGTGTAATATGACATTAAAATATGGCAATGGGCGATTCCGAGATCTTCCAGAATGGACTTCAATTTATCAGCTGCGTAAACATTTATGATTTGGAATCATAGAGATATTCTTTTTTTAAATTATAGCGAGAGTGAGACATCACAAACAATCATATTAAATATCGTAACAAATATGGTTATAGAGAAAGCTATGCTCTTAATTTTATTATACTTGATAAGGATATTAACATTTTTTTCTTTGGCAACCACTCTTCTAGTAGATTGTTATTGCCATTGTCTATTAGGTCAAGTGTAATACCAGGGGAGTCGCAAGTGGGTTGCCAGCCTGTGTTGGGGGGGGGGGGGGGGGAGAAGGGAGGTATGCCTCCGGACAAGCCGACCCATTCATGCTGAAACCAGTAATAGTAAAATACGAGAATTTTATGTGTATATATTTGTACTTATGATACTATATTCAGTTATTTTTACAGTATTTTGCATGGTTTGAATTATATCTTAGTTTATATGAGGAATGAAAGAAAATAGCAATCATGCCTCCTTAGTTAACTTGTTCAGACACTGCTTCAATCAACATATTTTCGAATCCTGATTGGGCCGGAACTTTCGGTCTTGGTACACATTGTGATGACACCATAACATAGTAGTAGGGCTTTTGCTAAGTCTGCTTAACTTGTTTTTTTTTTATATCATAGGAGGCAAAGGATTATTTGGGTCACCTAATGTTAAGTGATCACTGCTGTCCATAGACACTTGCAACACCAAGGGAGTCGCAAGTCCATTGGCGGCCGTTTTTGGGAGAGGGGGGAAGGGTAACTGAATGAAACGTAACAATGCAAGCACTATTACTTCGCGTCTGTGTTTCTGTGGTTCGGGTGGCAGTAACCCGAGTGAGCCGACACATTCATGCTGAAACCAGTAATAACTTCAGCATGCCTCTACAACCTACAGACTCTACACCTCTGTTACCACCCTTAAGTTGTTAGCATGTCGCCAAGCACCCATGGTTGTGTTCCAACAGCCATACTTAAAAGCCAATTTGTCTAAGCTTAGTGTGATTATCGTCTTGGACCGCAGCATTATTTTACATCAGGTGCGATTCTGATCAAACATTAAGTCCTACAAACAAGGATATTATAACTGTAAAGCTGTAGATATGTTACCTACATGATATTTTGACAAAACAAATGACACGATAACGCACACATTCGTAAAGTAATATTGTAAGGCCACACTGTCTTAGATAAAGTGTGGAAGTAAGATGGCATATTCTCAATATCGGTGGTGAAAAATAAATAGTTTATGTTGCTTAGATACGGGCGGATTGATGGGCAGCCACCAAAAATAAGCTATTTAGCCAAGTATTTATTAAGGCACTGTCGAAGCGCTTATGATGTATCCTACAGCTTTTATAGTTGGCATTGTTGCTTATAAAGTATTAAAAAAAAATTGTAATTTTATTGTTCCTGACTTTAAAAATGTGTGAAATAGGCAGATGTCTCTGAAGTTCCATCATGCTTTGAATAGTTATAAGCATCAATGTTAAGTTTATATTTTTTTATTTTATTAGTTTGGACTGAAGGATATACACAAAAACAAAACCGTTTTAAATGCATGTATCTTATATATAATTTATTAATTTATAATCCATATGTGCAAAATTTTATTAGTAAAACTCTACCTCAGGAATGCAGGGTATGTGATATATAAAAAAAGAAAAGGAATAAGTAAAGTGTATAAACATTTTGACAATAAAAACTTGGTTAATATTCATATGGATGACTTTAGTCTATGGACTAGTGTTTATATTATCTAGTTTTTTAATAAATTTTAATATTCATAATCTGTAGTTTCACTCTCATCTTTAAATACTTCTTGAAGCTTCTCCAGTCTTTTGCAATGTGATAAGGTTGTTACTTCTGAATCTCTTGTACCAATTTTATTATATTCTGCTTGTTTTGTATGAAAACTGTCATAATTTTTTTTCTTCAGACTATAGTTATGTTGTAATATGTGTATTTTATTTTTGGTCCCCAATGTAGAATTCCATTTCATTTTATAAGTGTTTTTTGTTTGGAAACTTAGATTACTTGTCATTTTATCATTCTCTCGTTTCTTTTTAAATAATTTATTGTCTAATAAGTTTAGTAGTAGAGATTTTTCATTACTGGATACTTTTTTTGTATCAGGGTTCCAATAGCCACAGTCATTAACACATGCATAATTATTTCTGCCGTTCTTCATTACTCTTGAATAAATTATGTTGTTAGTCGAATTCATTATTCGAAATATTATTTCTTCATTATTGATCTAAAAAAAATAATCGTTAACATTTTGTGTCTCGTGAAACCAGAATTAAGGAATGCTAATGTTAAAACATCACTTCATTCAGTTATGAGGCTGAAATGTATTACAAAGAATTTTTAAAATATTTTAATTGTTAACCCTATTTTTTTTAATTACTGTTGCCTCGGAGTAACTCAACATCGCTGTACGAGGTCTAAGGTCTCGCGGTAGGACTGAAAAGCGCTGGATGTGGTGAAGGCGGACTTAAGACAAAGTGGAGGAAGTTAAGTAAGAAAGCGGATCCTGGCACCAAGCTGGGAAAACGCTGGGAAGAAGAAAATTGTTACCTCAGAAGTTCATAAACCGATTTGAGGAATTTTTATTTCAATGAGGATATTTTCATTTTCCCATTTTATTATCATTGGACCTTGAATTGCGAAGATACACCAAATAAACCTAAATTTAATAGGAATTATATATTAGTCGGTATATGACAATGTAAGACTCATCTGACCGTGGTCAAAGACATTGTAGTGCAATTTTTTAGTATATTTTTTATAGGTGATTTTATTAATTGTTAAAATATTCTTGTGTATATAATTAATCTAAATAATATCAATCTCAGTGATTTTCTTCTAGTATGTTATACTAAGAGTACACCCAATGTATATCCTGGTGCTGGTGCTGAAAGGTTGTTAGTCAGTTATGACTGGCATAATATTATTAGTTAGCCGTTGTTTTTGTATTGAACTATGCTTACCGTCACTATGCTTACATGCTATAACAAAAATGGGAAATAGCTGTATTTATTTATACATCTCTTATAGGATATTTTTGAAATATTTACAAACAGGTAATTCCAAATATTTTTTAAATAGATTTGTTAGCATTTCACCTCAATCTCGGTTGATGATAAAGCATGGTGTGGTCTAACATGGTAAGCATGCTAAACCTAGGGTACCCTGCTGGAAAAAACTCATACATTCTCATAAAAAAAAAATAATACGAAAATATTCTATAAGATTTAATAGGTGCATTTGTCCGAGAAAATACTCATAAAAACTCATAACGGCCATAAAAAATAAGATCTAAGAGATCTTATAAGTAGCTTCAGTGTGTCATAGAATCTCACCATATTTTAAGTAAAAATCTAGAATCTCATGAGTTATAATGGATGTAATATAAAAGTTATAAGAATTAATGTGCTCATGTTTAGATTACAAATATTCATAAGATTTAATGAGTGGATTAAAAAATCGTAAAGAAGCAATCGGAGAGATTTAGAAATGATGTTGTATTGATGGCTATTAATTTTTAATCCAGATGAACTATGTTCAAAAGAAGGTATTGATGAAAAAATTACCTGTAATAAAATATAAAAAAAAAGTTAATAACTGGTTCAGAACATTGATGAAAGTTGAACAAATGTATATACTCAACACATATTATTTATTAATTTAAACAAGTTCTTAAGTGCAGCTGCCAGCACACTTATAGATGCTTATCGACAGATTTTCAACTCGAGGGTGGTAGCCAGCCGGGTGGGCTTAGAAAAACCCTACCCTCCTGCATTCATAATAATCATTATTAAATTTACTTCTTATATTATGTATTTATCCTATCAAAAACATAAATAAGAAATAGGTGTCAAGTTCAATGGTTTGAACCTAAAATTTATTTATAACAAATTGAAATACCATTTCTTTTTATAACTTAAGACAATATACTGAAGCCTAAGGTCTGCCTTGGCTAGTTCGAATATACGAATTAGTATTAAGTACCTACTAATACAGTCATGGTAGAGTCCTATGTTCGATGACTAGTTTCCACCAGCAAGGCAAATTTTTGGAAGAATAACATAATAACTTACAGCTTTAGAACTTGTGGAGGCTATAATGTAATTCGTATATTCGAACTAGAAGTCACATCTTAGGCTACAATATTATCCTAAGCTATAAGCAGAAATTATATTTTAAGTTACAACATATCTTATGTTGTTATAAGTAAATTTCAGGACTGGCCATTGAACTTTGCTCTCATTTCACATTTGTTTTTGATGGGATATCATTACTTTTTATACAGAAATTATTAGTAGGTATTTATTCATAATAAACGTAAAACTAATTGGTTTTTCTAATCTCCAATACTAAATCCCAGTTAATAACAAATAAAGAGGAAAGTCGAATATACTCTTAGTTATAAGTAGTTATCAGTATTAAAACTTATATGTTCGGATTAAAAAATTAAGAGTAGTATTCCACTCGTTACCTATATATTCCTATATATACCTTAAAATCCACATGAAGACTGGCTGTCATCAATTCTGATTCTTACATTACAGGCACTATAAGTAAGTGTTTCTATATATAATAGAATCAATGACTTGAAAAATTATGATAAAATGATAAAGATTTACTAGTTTCTGATTATTTCTTTTGTATTCACCCAACTACCTATCTAAATGCAGGCACGTATACGAAGGGGGGGATAATTGGAATTTATCCCCCTCCGAAAACAGACGTTACATATAATAAAGGGGTCATAACCATGCTTTGATTTGTTTCAATGTTTGTGTCGAGCATGGCCAAAACCATGCCCGGCAGCGAAAGATCGTCCCTTACCGCCGCAACCAGAGCGCGACGCTGATCGTCCCACGCCGCACACTCAAAGAGACTATGCTCTGCAATGTCTGTCTCAGCGCCACACTCGTGGCGTGCGGCTGTGGGCTCCCTGCACGCTATCCGGTGCAGGTACCAGCCGAAACATCCGTGCCCGGTCAGCACCTGCACCAGACAGTACGTCAGGGAGCCCCAACCCCTATTCATCCACTCCGGTAGGACAGGGTGGACGGCGTTGTTGGTATATCTTCCATAACGCGCATCCGCTAGGTCCCGCCTCCACCTCTCTATTTGCTCGTTTTGGGCTCTCGCAACAACGCAGCAATCTCCCGGAGAGCCGGAGGCTGTCGTTGGGATTTCCCTGCTGCCGCATAGTTGTATACGGCGGCAAAAACTTCCGCCTCCAGCTCCCAGGGAAGAGAGCCCGCGAGCACCATGGCCGCCGCCGAGGACACCGTTCGGTACCCGCGTATTCCTCTCAACGCCACTGTGTGCTGCGTATTTCGCAGCACACGAACTTTCGTTCGACTGAGGGAGTCCACCAACAACGGTGTCCCGTAGGCGGCCATGGCCCTCACATGCTACTCATATACCTGCGTGTATCGTCACGCAGTTTTGTCCATGGTCGCGATAAATGCAGATGTGGAAGAACATTATAAACTATGCGTTACCTACGAACTATTAGGCTACGTGACGGTAGACGCAACACGATAACTGGGCTGGCGGTTTTTAATTAAAACAAAGGAGTCTAGCCGACGCTAATTTCTGGTTATTGGGAAGACATGTATGGGAATGTTTAAATCTGCGCTGTTATCGGAATTATTTTTGAGATTAATTTTAGCGCGATATTGTCGAACCTTTGTTACGCAGGTATGGCATAACATAATATCTACGTATATACATTTGAGTACATTCTAAAGCTTAAGAATGTGGTGTGTACATGTTATTATAGATCTTATAAGCAAGTGAATGTGTACAAATGCGTTCTTAATTGTAGATAAATGTAAATAAATACATCTTTGTAATGAGATGTGTTGTAAACCATAGACAGTAAGTTTATCCATTGTTCCTATTTACGATGATTCCATCTTTAAGTTTATTTTCAGCAAAATGCGTCCTGTCCAAATAATACCTAGAGTTTTTGGCGGGATTTTGGTTTGTCATTTAGTGGATTTTATATTTTATTCATAACCTTGTGTTACTTGACTCTATATTGTGTAAAATTGGTGGTGTTTTTTTGAAATATAGTTTGTTTATTGTGCATAAGTGAAGTGAATGGAAAATAATACCACAGACCATGAATTCTGAGATGCCACAAAAACTCCATGGAAAGTTCTAACAAGATGGCCACCATCTTGTTAGTTCATTGAAATTATATCAAGAAACTTGTAATATCGATACTCACTTGACAATGGCAGTAATAATCTAAAAGATTGGTTGCCAAAAAAAAGTAATATCTAATTGACTACAATATTCTTCGATAGTTCTAATTTTTTGAAGCTTTTGGTAAATGCTACATTATGGCTAATACGAGTGTTTATTGTGTAATAAAATACTCGAAAACGGCGATGTATGGGTGTTAGTCACGGACGCGATACATTGAACATGGGATATTATATGAGATTATATATTCTTAGGTATTCTGTGTACACTAAGCCGCAACAAAATATTTATTTACTTAGTTGGAAAGTAATATTAATTTTATATTCAGATCTAGTAATAGGACAAAGCATAAAAAGCAGAAGCAACTGCCTTCATAAGCAAAAACGCAGTAATAGTCCTAGAAGAGAAGTAATCTTGGGTCGCCAAGATTAAAAAAGAAAGAAGTAAAATTCAATACCTTTAATCAGATTTTCTTTAAGCCTGCTGACTTTGATGTATTTAAAAATAACAATAAAATATTTGTGATGAGTATCTATGGGTTAACAAATTTATCAGTTTTTGAAGTGAAACTTCTTTACGCACGCTTGACTTGGGGAGTAAGCTGGTGAATGCGTGACGAGAGCGTTACGAAAACGTGTGATCGCGGGAGGCGAACTGAAGTTGAGAGGGAGATATACCGTTAGTGATGATATAAACAGAGAGAGAGAGTTACGTTTCGGATTATCAATGAAAACCTGTAATCATTTTAAATATTTAATATATCTATATACATGTATATTATATATATACACTAGCGGGTACGGCGGACGTCGTCCCGCCCTGATAATAAAAAAAATCTTGAAATTACACATACGCTGTCGCTGAGTTTTTTGTAGGCATTATCAAGCTCTATAACTTTTCTCTATAATCAATCATATATCTCTCATCGTAAAGACAGCGTTCGTAAGAAACGTTTTCGTTCGACCATTTTTTTCTCAGAGTTACTTTGCAAATTCGACTACCACAAACAAGTCTTTTTATTTTTCGGGTTAATATATAGCCTATGACACTCAAAAATAACGTGGCTTTCTATTGGTAAATTTTCAAAATCGGTTTAGTAGATTACCTCTTACAAATTCACAAACTCACAACGTCACAAACTTTACCTCTTTATAATATTAGTATAGATGGATCTAAAGAAGTTTTACTTCAGCCGTGTGGTCTAAAGCACACTTGTTTTTTTAATGACAAATAAAAGTTCGAAACTTAGTTTGATTTTTTTGGCTAATATGTGTGCTACATAAGTAAAAAATAATATGACATAAAGGAACAGTGGTAAGAGATAAAATAAGTTCATTTAAATAAATTTACTTACAACATATTCAGTTGAAATTTGACAGTTTTCCCGCCGATTGCAGATGACATTTGGGAATCGTTCAGAAACCACTTTAAAATCTCTTTGAATCATATATTTTGTTTCAATCGGGTTATCACAATTCACAAATAGATTACTAAACTTTATCAATGTTGTACATGAGTTTTTTAAGTTTTTGAATTGTGTATAATTAACTGCGCATATTTCTTCATCGTTGTGTAATGAAAACAATTCATAAGGGCAGGGAGGAGGTTTTTCTTCAATAACCTGTTGATTTTTTTTTTGTTTTATTATGACAATTGAGTAGATAAAAGCAGTTATACTGCAAAAGTATGCTTATTTAATATTTTTATGGTAAATTCAACAACGAAAATGTCGATTTCTAAATAAAATAATACGTTTTTAAATTTAAAAATATATTCTTATAAATATATCGTCTGTGGTATGATTTACGTCGTTTTTTTTGGTAACTAATCCTCCAAATTGTTACTGCTTTTTCGAGTAGATAGTATTATTACAAACGTCTACCGATGATTTTAATATTCTAACACTCCTTTGTTAGAAATCTCCAGAGAGTTTTATGTCGTCTCCGAATTCATGTTCCGTGATAATATTTTCCATCCACTTCACTCGTGCACAATAACCGAACAATAAATTACGTAAAATGCCATTAATAATACAAAGTATGTATAGAGTCGAGTAACACAAGATTATAAATAAAATATTTAAAACCACTACATGACAGACTAAGATCCCGCCAAAAACATCCATGGTATGGTTTAGTACTTGATTTAAAGATATAAGAGATAAATTAATTTTAGCGTAGAGATCTATTAAGATTATCGTAATATAGTGCTATTTTTATTTTACGTTATTTGTCCTTAAATAGCATAATGATGCTTGATTATTACGCACAAGTAAAGTGAATGGGAAATATAAAGACGAAGAATGAATTCTGAGAATTTACAAAAACTCCCTTATAAATTCTAACAAAGGGAGGGAGACATCCTCTTTTTGGAAGACAGAAGTCTTCATAAGTCACGTTGCGCTACTTATCTACTTGATAATGACAATAATAATAATATTTAAATAATGAGATTGTTTGCTGCACTAAGAAAAATAAGATATTTTTGTTATCACATATTTTAAAAAATGCTATCTATTGCCACCAAAAACAATAAAAAAGGTTTACCCAATAGCCTCCGCTGTGGCAATTTGAACAATTTGCTTTGACAATATTTTGGCATTTGTAACAGATTATATCTTTGCCGGATACATTTTTTATTTCTCTCCATGTCCTCCAGAAATTATCTCTTTTGTATACATATTTCACGCCTTTCATTCCAATAATATTACGGAATTCCATTTCCATGTTCTTAATCAATATTATATCATCATTCCATTCATCAATTTTATGATGCGCAATTCCTTCTAAATATACAGTTTTATTAAATACGTACTTGTCCAGTAAACGAATTCTGTTATTCTTCAAACGATTTTTTCGTCTGTTGATTCTAAATTTTGTATCTAAAATGTTCTCTGCGTTGTCATTGAAATTGTAATCGGACATAATAACATCATTCATTTTAAATTCTGTTTTAACAGTTGATGCAAAATAAATACAAATTAATAATACATACATTGAAATTGTTGGCTGTATAGAACAACTTCCTGTGGCTATACAACCAAGACTAAAGCGGTTAGTAAAAAAGTTTAGTCTTTTTAAACGTTATCGCCACATTTCAATACATCAGTTTCAGTGTTTTGTTATTTTTGTTGTTAAATGGATTTACACTGTACCTTTTTGCCGAACATGCCTATTGTATTTACCGTTTGACCTAAATTAAGTATTTACATTTTATATTATTATTTTTTTTTCGAACTGACTACGTACGCTATTGTCCTGATGAGCCAGCCTTCACAGCTTCACCGGATTAAGGCGAGCAGTTAAGGCACTTTGTCACTTGGCAACAAGCTCAAAAGTGCCAGAAAGGCTTGGGCTATTGCCTTAAATGCAACTTCGCGAATCTATCTAAGCTAGCTATTTATACATGTAAAAATTCCTGCTACACACATGTTTACCGGCGTCACGAATTCAAACGTGTATTTTGTGTCTGATAATTTGGCTCATCTACACTAACCTAGTTCGAAAATAAGGGAATAAATAAAAACCTTTACGTGTATGTATGTGGCGGTGATCTGTGTTGCATTTATTGTTCAACTAGTGATTGAAAATTTTCAGTACCACTATATCGCGATAGCAGCGTGCTCGAGAGCTCCAATCCGGGCGATCAGACCTTGGCTTGAGCCGCTGGCGAGGGGGGGGCGCGGAAAATAATATTAAAGCTTATTGCTATTGTACGGGAGGTGGCTCTGTAGACGCTTACGTCGATTTTTGTATAGTTAAATTATGACAGGTATTGCCAGTAAATAGTGATACCAGGTAATCACGTCGTTTTCGGACAGAGAAATAATGTCACTATCACCAACTATCACATCGGTTGACAAGGTGAATACTTCAATAGGGAAGTAATCACGTCGGGGTTGCCACTTTAACGGGATAGTAGCAATAAGAATTAACACAATATTTGAGCAATAAAATAATTGAAACAATAAGCAGTGTACAATAAAAATGAGTAATAAAATGAATGTGGAAACAGAGTTTTTTTTTAAACTAAGTACGCTATTGGCCTGACATGCCTTTACAGCTTCACCGGACTACTGGAAACCGTGGGAAATAAGCCGGTATTAGTCGTAGTTGTTTGTACTGTGTTGGTGCCAACACAGGGTGCCACCACGGAACTCGTATTACATAATTACACGATTTCCGATTTTCCATGGTCATTATAAATACAGCGATATCAAATATTTGAACGGCGTAGCGCGAAAATTATTTTTTTGAAAGAAATGTCGTACCTAATGTTATGAAAAATCTTCCGTGGGATCTTCACACTAGCCGGTATTAATAATCACAAATTTCCTAATTAATGATATCGGTTTCTTAGATTTTGCGTGATCATAACAGTCAATTTTTTTAAACCATATATTCTTTTAACAATTGTTTCATGAAAAGTTGTCTGCACTCAATTGATAACAGAGTTTCATAATTTCATGTTTTCAATTCCAGTGCGTCCGAGCTATATAGAAATGCGTGTTGCATTCAAGGAATTTATAAGTAAACGACTATAAATTCCTTGGCTGCATTAGTCTTCTTAATGCTACAAAATCTAGTACTATGTCTTTGAAACGTCAGGTACGAATGAATGACAGTGTACAATTCTAGATTTGTGTGGCCAGATTTAAATGATTTTTAATTTATTTTTTAATTTAGCTATGGTTCTTTAAGCCCATTTTAAGAAATTCAAAAAGTTTTGGGATCACTGATTATTAAATAATTAGTTTTTAAATGATGATTTAATATTTTTTGGAAATATTTTGATGTAAGTAGTTAAGAAAGATTCATGCTTAGGTTACCTTAGTATGTTATCAAGTAATGAAATTAAATGGTAGTGATAGCATTTATAAATTAACCCTAACATAATAGGTTTGGGCATCCTTAAATATGAATGATTATCTGGTATTTGTATATATTTATTAATTTAATTTAGTCAGTAATTCAATTGCTTTAATGATGAAGTACATGTAAAAATTTTAAACGAGAAAAGTTTGATGCAAGCAGAATAAAATACACCGATATTGATTTCTAAAGATTTGAAATCGTAACACAAAAATGGCTTAATCTTAACACTTTATTTTTTTTTTCTCGAACTGACTACGTTATTGACCTAGCAAGGTCTTAACAACTTCACCGGACAATCTTAACACGTTTTTAGACTCTACGTCGCAGGAAATAGTTTTAAATCCCTACAATAAGAGTTTATTTTAAACGAGAGAAAACAGTGTGATGAAACTAATAGGTCTTTACCTATGAAATTGCCGTTCTGCAGTACTGGCCATTTCAAATCAAAATGATTTTTGTTTGGCTAAGAATTCTAATTTCAAATTAATTTTATTTTAAAAACATGGAATTCTTTTTTCCAAAAGTAGTCATTTGTTTATTGATTAGTGTTACATTTTCATCGCATTTCAATCTTTTTTGTCATCATGGATACGTTACATAAGCTGGCACATCTCCAACCAGCATTGGTCAATCGCTCGTCTCCGCTGCTCCTGCACGACAACGAGCGACCTCATACTGCACAGCAGACGGTCTCCAAATTGCAAGAACTGGGGTTGGAAGTTCTCCGTCATCCGCCCTACTCACCAGACCTTGTGCCTACAGACTACTACTTTTTCCAGAATTTGGATAATTCCTTGGCGGGAAAAAAATTCAATACCCGTGAGGCAGTACAAAATGCCTTTGAAGAATTTTTTGCATCCCGTCCAGCTGATTTCTTTAAGAAGGGCATCAATAAACTGCCACTGCGTTGGCAAAGATGCATTGATTGCATGGGTGATTACTTCGATTAATACAAATAAAAGATACATGAAAAAAATTCGTTTAATTTTTTTCGTACAAAACGTCAATTTCATAGGTAAAGACCTAATATATTATGTTTATAGGTCGTTTTGTAATTTATCTTTATTTTGAGGCGTTATAAAAAATCGTTGCGAATGAAATTTTAGCTTGATATTTAATTTGTATACGCCCTTATAATATATTATTTATATTATTTGACACATAGATTTTTGGAAAAAAGTGTCTTAATACATTATTTTAAACATAAATATTATGTTATATAAATTGAGGATGTTAATCTTTTATTTTTTTTTTTTTTTTATATCATAGGAGGCAAACGAACAGGTGGGTCACCTGATGTAAGTGATCACCACCGTCCATAGACACTTGCAACACCAGGGGAGTCGCAAGTGCGTTGCCAGCCTGTGTAGGGGGGGAGGAAGGGAAGGGGAAAGTGGAAGGGGAGGGTAGGTGGGTGTCCGGCGCTCTCACTGACCGAACGAAACGCAACAATGCAAGCACTGTTACTTCACGTCGGTTTTCTGTGAGAGGGTGGTACTACCCCGGGCGAGCCGACCCATTTATGCTAAAACCAGTAATAGTTTCAGCGTGGCTCTACCACCTAACCACTACCACCTATTTGTAATAGATATTATTAAATTGGCACAAATTACGTAAGTATCTACAAATATAGTTGACTAGCGGCCCGTCCCGGCTTCGCACGGGTGAACAATGGTTTTAAATATTTGGGTTAAACATACGTGGATTGGCTAAATCTGATCATAGTCTTGAAAATCTTATACTCACGATCCAACCCAGAATCGAAAATCTTACAGAAAGAAATGCCTTCTGTTGGAGGGTAGATGATTGTGCTAACCTAACAAAATGATAAGATAAAAAAACTACCCGGTGAATTCATCTATTTTGGTGCGTGATAGCTTAGCGGGAACTACTCTTTACTGTATCTGCCAAATTAAGTCACAGTTAAGCTAAACACTGGTGAAACGCGCCATAATAAACACGCTATTTTTCAAAAAATTAGCGGATTATCTGTGATTATTTGCCAAAAAGGCTTTTTATTGGTTCTAGTGGTTCTTCAATATTAGGAAGAAGTACTTTTGCAGCACATACCATTTGCTTCATCACTCCATTTTTTAGCATAACATTTAGTACAAATCTTATTGTAACTGAATGCCGATCTATTACTATGAGCTAAAATTCTATTGATTGAATAAGCCACGCAGTTATCTACGCTATAGATGTGCACGCTCCTCTCCCGTGACCTCTTCTTCGCCGCATAACCCGCACACACATCACACTCCGACAACGACGCGAGCATCATATTTTGTTTAGATTGACAATTTTAAACTCGTAATATCTTTTGAATGCAATGACTGATTTTAATAATTCAAAAAGTTATCTACAGGTACCGAAACAGTCTTAAATTAAAAATAACTTATTTGGATAAGGATTAATATAAAGACATGAATAACATGGTCTTTTAGGCGTGGTATGGTTTTTGTTAAGATTTCTTTCAGAAATGTAGTTGTAATGACATAATCACAATAGCTGGACATATGGTATCGCGAGGTTTTTTATAGATATTAATGTTCTTTAATATTGTAGATTATATTTTTGTTCTATCATTCATAGTTTCCGCAGCGCATGCGATGATAGTCATTTTATGGCAATATTTTTCATACCTTGGATTACATTATTGAAATTTTAGTAGGGATCCCTATTTTTTTCTAGTAAAAAATATAACCTATTTTACTCAGCGATAATGTAGCTTTCTAATGATGAACGAATTATCGAAATCCGTCCAATAGTTTTTGAGTTTATTCCTTATAAACATACAAAAATACAACGTTTCCTCTTTATAATATTAGTGTAGATAGACGATTTTAATGTAACATGAAAGTGAGTGAGATAATCGTAGTCCGGTGAAGCTGTTAAGACCTTGCTAGGTTAATAGCGTAGTCTGTTCGAGAAAAAAAAAGAAAGTTAACATAAGTATATTTATTAATCTGGTCACACTATTACCCCACTGCAACTGCTACCCACTTTACGCTTGTTACCACAGAGTTTTGTAGACATGGGTAACTCAGTGAAAATCCTTGCGCTAACTCAATAACTCAGGCTAACTCAAAATTGCGCCATGGCGAAACAACAACAAAATGAAAACATGCCGATTGAGCAACGTAGTGCACGCCATCTGCAAGTCACGCTCACAGGTACTTAGCACAAATAGTGCGCAAACTTTTTTTTTTTACTTTATTTCTTGAACTGTTTACTCTATTGGCCTAGGCAAGGTCTTAACAGCTTCACCGGACTACTAAGGCGAGCGTTTAAGGCACTCAGCCGATTTTATTTGACAACTAGCTCAAGGGTGTACGGCACACCTCGGCTTGGGCTGTCGCCTGACTCATGCAATTCACGACCTATCTGAGCTAACCTTAGCTAAGCTACATATTCATACTTATATGAGTTATTAAAACATATATGTGTACCAAGCATACATACCTCAACAACTCTTATATGTATTTTGTGTCGGATATTTTTTTCTAATCTATCTCAGTTTGATAAGGGAAAAAAATAAAACCCTTCCACTTTCATGTGTAAGCATGTGTGCGTGCACGTGTTTGGAGGTGATATGTGTAATGTTGTTGTAGTGATGTAAGATTTTGTGTCACTGTATCGCACTAGCAGCGTACTCAAGGGCTCCACGCCGAGGGAACGGACCTAGGCTTGAGCCGCTGCCGAGGGGGGCCTAGTCTGGTGTGTGGGAGCGAAATTTACCCCTAGACCACGGTGGCGTGATCTGTGGTTACGCGGACGTGGGCGTGAACACGCTCTGTTTGGAGAGGCAAGTTGGTACTGATCGTTCGCTGCCGTTATATCATCGAGAGGATCGGTAAGAATATGTCGCGGACGTCTTTTGCGGCGCGCAGCGTTAGGTATGGTTTCGTAGTTCGCGGCGAATACCACTAACGGACTGGCAGTGCGCAAACTGTGTTGGCTCATTATTCGCTTATCGAGTGAGTGAAAAAATGAATAATATCGGGCATGATGACACTTGACTGTGTTCATTCAGGTATTGTGTGTGTTATGTTTATTTATAGTAAGATGGCATGTCCAAAAATGATATATTTAAATGAATTTTTGTCTTTGTTACTTCACTGCACTTTAGAACACAAAATAACAACACTTTTGTACACTAAAACGCAATAACAAATTAAAATAAATCAATCATTATCTAGTTTCCACAGAATCGATTATAGTTCATTCGTTCTGATTTTCGAACGTAAACGTATTCCGTCATTTGTTTTACACACAGCTGTCAATTCGATCATCTTTCAAAATAAAACCTTATGGCTAGAACACTGCTTGGATTCCAGACCATTGCGGTATCTCTGGGAAGGAATCAGTGGATTCTTGCGCAAAGGATGCTGTCCAGTCTGGTTCCTTGAACTATTATAGACTATATATACTTATGGGATACTTGTGGGAAACATACAATAACTCGGTCTGAACACAAATTTATTATCTTCGTTTTCGAATTTCATTTTTTAATCGGTCACCGTCGTTTATGATACTATCTGCCACAGACAGCGCACACTCTGTATCTACATGACTTTGCCGGAATTGTGTATCGCTTACAGACGGCGCCATAAATTAAAAAAGAAGAAGAAGTAAAGTGAAATATAGAAAGTAAAGATTACCTAGGTATAATTTCATATACATTTCACAGTTTCTGTTTATAAAAAGAAAATATTCGAATTTCCCGGTCCTGCGCTGTGCGCCAACTCATTTTGAAGAAGTGAGTTAACACATCCAGCGCAGTGAACTGAGTTGGCGCAATTGCGCGGCGCAGCGCAGTGTTACACATCTCTAGAGTTTTGTACAAAGATCAGTTTTATAGCTTCATTCATTACGATTCATTCTTCATTCGTGTTAAAAATATGGGTGATGGAGGACGTGTTGTGATGTTTTGTAAAATAAATAATCTTGTTTGTAGTATTTGACGTGTTATCAACGAAAATATTACTTGACATGGACAAGTGTGTCCGCAAAAGTGTGTTTGTGTTTATTTTGTGGACTTAATCGAATTTTATTTTATCAGACAGCCAATGCTCAAGATTTTGGTATGTAAAATAATAATTTTGTATAAGATTATATTATATTATATATATTTTGTTTTTCCGGAAACAGGTGGTGGAATATTATACATACGTGTTTAAATCATTTCCTCAAAATTCAAACAAAGGGACAAAGAGATGTATTTTAATTAGTGATGTACTCGACCGAATCTGATCCCGATTGAGTCATTCGATACGTCTTTCTTGAGTAGTAATCTTTTTTATAATTGTTAAATTATTTTCCGTTTCACGCAGTATCTTCATAATTTTTCTATCAAACAGTCGTATATTATTCAGCCTTATGTCGTAAATATATATATTTTTTTTTTATCGCAGCTCAGCAAAGTGACTGTACTACTTAAACTTAAACTTTGTATACATCATTTTGTTATAAAATATATTATAGTATCAACATGATAAAATTAAGATATAGGATAGTATCACATAGTTAAGACTTATATTAAAACGGATAGTATGGCAAATGTTAAGTGATCAAATGGTTTCAGAATTTCTCTCCACCACATCCATTTATATAAAACTAAACTAAAACTCCTGTAGGAGTTTTTGGCGGGATTTTGGTCTGCCATGTAGTGGATTTTATATTTTATTCATAATCTTGTGTTACTTGACTCTATATTGTGTAAAATTGGTGGTGTTTTATGTAATATAGTTTGTTTATTGTGCATAAGTGAAGTGAATGGAAAATAATACCACGGAGCGTGAATTCTGAGATGTCACAAAAACTCCATGGAAAGTTCTAACAAGATGGCCACATAGTTCATTGAAATTATATCAAGAAACTTATAAAATCGATACTCACTTGACAATGGCAGTAATAGTCTACTAGAAGACTGGTTGCCAAAAATAGAGTGGAAGAAGAACTTGTAATACTATTAACTACTCGACAATGGCCGTAATAATCTAAAAGATTGGTTGCCAAAAATAAAGTAAAAAAAAACTCTGGTGTCCAAATATATATATATATATATATATATATATATATATATATATATCACAATACAGTATCACAAATCATTGTTTCTTTTTATAGGCCATACAATTATGTTTTTATTTATATATATAATTTTAATTTTTTATAACATCAAGTTAAGTTTGTATTTCTTGGTCTATTATTGTTAGTAATTGAAATACCCTAATTGAGAATTATATTTTTATTTTGCTTTATAAAATTTGCCAACTTTGATTTAAGTTCTCATTGTTCAAATCCTTCATTAACTTCCTTGATTTGTATCTGTGAAGGATCCACATGACACTGGCAAAATTATGAAATGATAAATACCGTACAGGCGATAGATTCATTACAAAGCTCTTAACAAAGGTACCAGGAATTACAACATAGTGAATCACCTCCTTTTTAATATACATTATACCAGTAATAATTTTAAATTTTCAAATTAATATTATCACTCAAGTAAAAGTTATTTCACGTCACTAGTTGCGAATGATGAAGTTATGGCAGGATGTTGACAGTTTCTAAAGTAGGCCTGTTTTGTTAGAGGTTAAAGACTCTATAATGAGTTTCCTGTTTTTATTAAATGCTTTGAATTAATAATAAGGCCACAAGTCTATAAAGGTTCTGTAGGCTTTGTTCATGCTCCATATTCTACAATCAATCTTCTATGAATATAATAAAGATGTAAATCTAATGCGTCTGTACTTTTTAGATTTTTGTGAAAAAATTGTTACAGGTGTCTAGGAATAAGTAATAAAATACATCTCAATCATTTATGGAAATGTCTGTCTGTCTATATGTCTGTTTGTTTGGAAGTGTATTACTGCTAAAGTACTATATCCATGGTAACCCCTCACCAATATTAATATAAAGATTTCTTCGTGTACGTTTAGTCTGTGAATTAACATCTGTTCTCTCTATCAAACGTTATTGGATTGATTTGGTGAGCCCGCTGAAATTTTTACTGGTTTGATAAATGTGTGGTTCGTCCGGGGTAGACCACCCTCTCACAGAAACACCGACGTGGTGTAACAGTGATTCACAATGTTGGACGTTTCGTTCGGCAGGTGAGAGCGCTGGAGACCGACTTCCCCTCCCCTTAGGATTTTCCTTTTCTTTCCCCCCCCCCCCTCCCTACACAGGCAGGACAACGCACTTGCGACGGTCCCCTGGTGTTGCAAAAGTCATATGGAAGGTGATGATCCTTACATCGAGTAACCCATCTAGTCTTTTCCTCCTATACATCAGAACTAACAATAAAACGTTATTGCAATTTTAATGATGATGCGGCTATGAGAAAAGTAGATAAATAAATGGACTTGATACATTCAGATGATTTTATTAGTCACCCTTTTTTTTACATTAGGTTTGACGAGGACAAAGTCGCAGGTACAAGTAGTATGTATATAAAATACTACTTTTTGCTCATACCTTCTGTGAAATGAATGTAAATTCTCTGGAAAAGTAAATTTTTTTCAAGATGACAGTGTAACAAACAAACTTACTTTTGCATTTATAATATTAGTCAGAATCCGATTAGTATGACCTTGACCAATAAGTAAGTAATTTTTTTATGGGTTTATGATGTCTATTTAACAGTAATTTGCCACTAGGTGGCAGCATGTCGTCTTCGTTACTGACCAATCTACCTTTAAAATTAAAATAAAAAATACTTTATTCAGTTTAAGCCCTGAATGTTAAAAGTATCACTAGTTTATAAAACCATTCAGTCATCTCCAGGAGAACAGGAGATAAACACATCCTGGTTTATCTCTTCATGGTACATATTTTTACTAACATAAATACATATAATATCTATTCTTAAGTTATGATTTTAGTCTCAATGCATGAGTAAAAAAGTACTCAATTTGATATAAACTTTATCTCTCTTAGTATGACTTGCTCTGCACTTTTAGTAATTAGTAATATATTTATTTAGTAGCTACTGCTCACGACTTCGTCCGCGTCGAATAGTTACTTTGGGCTAACATGCAGCGGAACCTCTCAAAAGGAAGTAATCCCGATTATGAAATATTCTACATTAGTTCTCCACTCCTGTTGGTTTTAACGTGATGATATATTATAGCCTTTCTCGATAAATGAGCTATGTAACAGTGAAATAATTTTTCAAATCGGAGTAGCAGTAGTTCCTGATATTAGCATGTTCAATCAAATAAATAAATAAGCTTTACAATATTAGTATACTCCTGGATTACTACTTTTCTAAGATACTTACCTCGACCCGTCATTCAAATTACAATAACTTTTGATAGAGTGGACCATATTTAATGACACAAAGACTAAGTCACTCTGAGGATATGCTTTATTATTTTATTGGTGAGGTTTTATTCTGAACTCAGTACTTTAGCAGTGATGCGTATTCATACAAAACAGACAGACATATTTTCCTAAAAATGATTGAAATGTATTTTATTACTTTTTTTAACTTTATGTTTGACAACCAATCTTTTAGATTATTACTGCCATTGTCGTGTAGTTAATAGTATTACAAGTTCTTCTTCTATTCCATTTTCGGCAACCAGTCTCCTAGTAGACTATTACTGCCATTGTCAAGTGAGTATCGATATTACAAGTTTCTTGATATAATTTCAATGATGCCATTGTCAGAGAAAGTATTTCAAGCTTCATCTATTCCATTTTGGCAACCAGTCTTCTAGTAGACTATTACTGCCATTGTCAAGTGAGTATCGATATTACAAGTTTCTTGATACAATTTCAATGAACTAACAAGATGGTGGCCATCTTGTTAGAACATTCCATGGAATTTTTGTGACATCTCAGAATTCATGGTCTGTGGCATTATTTCCATTCACTTAACTTATGCACAATAAACAAAATATATCACATAAAACACCACCAATTTTACACAATATAGAGTCAAGTAACACAAGATTATGAATAAAAAATAAAATCCACTACATGACAGACCAAGATCCCGCCAAAAACTCCATTTTATTACTTACTTATTCCTAGACACCAATTTTTTTCACAAAAATGTAGAGAGTACAAACTTATTAGATTTACATTAATATTATGTCTTTATGTCATGGGAGGCAAACATACAGGTGGGTCACCTGATGTCAAGTGATCACCACCGTCCATAAACACTTGCAACGCCAGGGTAGTCGCGCAAGTTGCCTGCCTGTATTAGGGGTGGGGAAGTAGAGGTGGGTATCTAGCGCTCTCACTGACAGAACATATCGTAACAATGCAAGCACTATTACTTCACGTCGGTTTTCTGTAAGCGGATGGTACTACCCCGGGCGAGCCGACCCTTTCATGCTGAAACCAGTAATAACTTCAGCGTGGCTCTACCACCTACAAAATCATTACATAGTATAAACCAAAGTCCCCTACCGCGTCTGTCTGTCTGTCTGTTCGCGATAAACTCAAAAACTACCGAACTGATTATCATGCGGTTTTCACCGGTGGATAGAGTGATTGATGAGGAACGTTTTAGTTTATAATTTGTCAAGTATTTTTTCATAATCAGGGCGGGACAACGTCTGCCGGGCCCGCTCGTAATGTATAAAATATGTATAGAGGAGAGAATAAGATGTGCTACAATGTATAAAAGACAGTAACTAATTATCTTCTAAAATTATTGTGAACCTCATAGCTTCAATAGGGCTAAATACAAGTTAAAAACAAATTAATCAACCCGAGTGGGGGTTTTCCGTTGACTAATAAAAGTAAATATGTAACTATATCAACAAACTCGTTATGCCTACAATGAGTGTGCGTGTGTACATCAAATAGTTCTGATTGACGGGCCACTAGAATCAATTGTGGCAGCGATCCTCCCTGTGAACAAGCTACGCGCCCACATACGAGATTATGACTGACACACACGTCAGTTGGTTTTTAAATTTATTTAATCTTTATTTTTGGTAATAAATCTTCCAGATTGTTACTGCCATTGTCGAGTAGTTAATAATATTACAAGTGTCGTGTTATCACTTCAATGTTCCAACAAGATGGTGGCTCCCTTGTTAGAACTTTCCAGTTTTTGTGGCATCTCAGAATTCATGATCCGTGGTGTTATTTTCCATTCACTTCACTTATGCACAAAAAACAAACTATATTACGTAAAACACGACCAATTTTACAAAATATAGAGTCAAATAATACAAGATTATGAATAAAAAAAATTGAGCCGTCGCGGAACGCCTGGCAGATGTGAAATTTCGATTTTTTTTTGTATTAACTTACATGCCTAAAAGAACAGATTACGACAGGAATCAGCTATGGCACAATGAAAGGATAAAGCATTACAAATTTGTTCGATAAAACAATGACTGTTTATTTATTTTATTACATAAACTAGCGGGCCCGGCAGACGTTGTCCCGCCCTGATTATAAAAAAAATCCGGGACAAATTATATACCAAAACGTTCCTCGTGTTTCACTTTATCCACTGGTGAAAACCGCATAAAGATCCGTTCAGTAGTATTTGAGTTTATCGCGAACAGACAGACACACAGACGCGGTAGGGGACTTTGTTTTATACTATGTAATGATATCCATTTTTATTAAATAGAAAATACAAAAATTCAACTAGGCGTGGTGTGTTTGGCGGCATTTATCAAAGGGCGCTAGGTCGTGCCGCGTAACTCTAGTATAACGAGTGGCCGACAAAACAATTTGAATCTTACGTTTATACAGATAGGGTTGCAAACGTTTTTTGAGTATTTCGTTAATAGTGCAAAATTCGTATTTTGCGTCGCCACGCGTGTCGCGCCAGGCCGAAATCAGGTTTACCCGCGCCTATAGATGTTTGACATCAAAAAAAAAAATGTAATACATGACAGACTTAAAATCCCACCAAAAACTCCACACGTCACAGTTGAGACACTCGCGCGTTTTCTGTCACAGATTAAAAATAATCGACGTTATTTTTAACGATTCGTTGTTGGTGTTGATATTTTTTTTAGGTTAAATAAACTCTTTTATAACGTTAAAATCGTTTAGTAGTACAGTTGTCACTTCATTTCATTACATGATCGTACGTAAAGGAAGATTCGGTCTCCTTTTCTTGGTTAGTACAGTCGTGCGAAACTGGGGCGAGGAGTTAGTACAGCAAAAAATCGAGACAGTCATAAGGGCTGCCGACAGAAGTGAAAGTTCTCTTTTCAATTGCCATATTAATTATAGTTCGAATGTCAATATTTAAATTTCAGAATTTGTTTATTGAAATTATTAACATAAGTGTGGTTTTCATATCTGTTGGCACTCGGAGCAATAGTTATATACATTCTTATAAAGTCTATTAATCAATCAAACGTATGATGTACTGCACAATATAAATATTACGTGTACACAGGCCCCTATACTGCGCGTCGCCGGTGTGACGCAAACGTGCAAGCGTAATTCGGCCGGTCACGCTTACGTTACATGTCATGACGCGAAATACCCCTCAACGCGTCTAAAGAAGTTTTCACTTAAAAAAAAGGATTGTGTGGTTTTATGAAACCACGGTAAAAGTGAAACTTTTTTTCACACTATAGACATTTAACTAATAATAGTCTATACACTACACGGCCAGCTGCTGCGAACTATAGGCGCCGCCATATTGACCCTGGCTGCTCTGACGAGCGCCTTTCACTTTATCCCTACTCCGCGGCCGACCATCACGCGACATGCAACACACAGACGAAAAAGTTTGAGACGATGTAATAAAAGTTTCACTTTAAAACTTATTATTCGGTTTAAGTATGTCACGATATCGTGTCGTCGCATATTTACTGCGAGTGTACACACCCACCGACTCTACGTGTTTGGGCCAATTTATCTTGTTCGTTGTTAATTGGTTCGGACAGTGTGCGTCATAAGTTATATGCGTCATACTCGTATATGTGGCATACGATTCTGTTGACCACGAAAACGAACGTTTATTATCTGTACCTCCTTCTCTTATCTATATAATTAGAATGATAAATGCCTGCCGTTGTGTGCGCATCATGCAAAAACTATTGGATATTTTTCGATTAGTATTCTTTTGGTTTACTTCTTAGAAATCTGAAAAAAAAATGATGTCTTCGTTTAATTAAGTAATACTAGCTTCTGCCCGCGACTTCGTCCGCGTGTAATAGTTACTTTGGGCTAACGCTAACTTTAACACGCGATTTCGTTTACGTAGAAAGTGAAAATATTTTTAAACGATACGCACGCTAACCCCGATTTAAATATATTCTTCATTGGTGTACCGCTCCTATTGGCATTGACCTGATTACATATAGTCTATAGCCTTCCTCGATAAATTAGCTATATAACACTGAAAGAATTTTTCAAATCGGACCAGTAGTTCCTGAGATTAGCGCGTCCAACCAAACAAACCATCCCGTTCTTTAATATTAGTATAGTGTTAAGAAACTATTATTTTCGTGAGTAATTACGTGTATAGCGATATATGAATTTGGGCAAGCGGTGTGATGCGTATGAGTAGGCAGGAGTAGAGAAGTGAACGAACAATTCCGTTTTAAATACTAGAAACTGTAACAAACTGGTCGTCACATGTTTCAGACACAGTAAGACTAGTAACAGTTGTTAGGTAATAGTGTTAGGTTTTACAACAAAGTCCCAAAGCATAGTACTGATTTGCCGGACTGTAAGCTTAAAGGGTCATTTCAAGCGCATCTTGGTGTCGAAAGACTATCACATGTTTCAGACGCAGTAAGACTAGTAACAGTTTTTTAGGTAATAGTGTTAGGTTTTACAACAAAGTCCCAAAGCATAGTACCGATTTGCCGGCTGTAAGCTTAAAGGGTCATTTCAAGCGCATCTTGGTTTCGAAAGGCTATCACATGTTTCAGACGCAGTAAGACTAGTAACAGTTTTTTAGGTAATAGTGTTAGGTTTTACAACAAAGTCCCAAAGCATAGTACCGATTTGCCGGACTGTAAGCTTAAAGGGTCATTTCAAGCGCATCTTGGTGTCGAAAGGCTATCACATGTTTCAGACGCAGTAAGACTAGTAACAGTTTTTTAGGTAATAGTGTTAGGTTTTACAACAAAGTCCCAAAGCATAGTACCGATTTGCCGGACTGTAAGCTTAAAGGGTCATTTGAAGCGCATCTTGGTGTCGAAAGGCTATCACATGTTTCAGACGCAGTAAGACTAGTAACAGTTTTTTAGGTAATAGTGTTAGGTTTTACAACAAAGTCCCAAAGCATAGTACCGATTTGCCGGACTGTAAGCTTAAAGGGTCATTTCAAGCTCATCTTGGTGTCGAAAGGCTACTGTAGTCTGAAATTGACATTTCTCTCCGTGTATCCACTAAAAAGTAATGTACCGTTAATTCATCTTCTATACATATAACAAGATTGTAAATCTAACGTGTCTGTACTTTTTCGATTTTCGTGAAAAAAATTGTTACAGGTATACAGGTAGGAATAAGTAATAGAATACATTTCAATCATTTTTAGAAATGTCTGTCTGTCTGTTTGTATGAACACGCATCACTGCTAAAGTAATGAGTTCACAATAAATCTTCAAGAACATCGTAAAGCATATCCTCGGGAGTAACTTAGTATTTGTTTCATTATAATCGGTCCACTCTATCAAAAGTTATTGTAGTTTTAATGACGACGCGGCATAAGTACGAGAGAAAAGTAGACGAATAAATGGACTTCATACGTTCAGATGACTTTATTAATCACTTTTTACGTAAGCTTCGACGCAGACAAAGTCGCGGGCACAACTAGTTTTAAATAAAAGTATGTTAAAAAGATAAACCAGGTAGAGTTGTTGCCGGTTCTTCTCGATGACTGGGTTGTTTGTGCGACTAGTTTTGATGTTCATAAGCGCCATCTCAGGGCCTAAATTGAATGAAATATTTTTATTTTAATATGAAATACATTTTATAGTCTTGACACGGCACTTTCATATGGAGTGGGTTAATGATTGCGTGCGTCGTGGGATCTAGGTGTTGGAGTAAACGGGATGGAGCGATTATATACGCTAGATTGGCTAGATCATTCGGAAAACCGCGGTTCACGGGCCGCATGCGGCTCTTTCACTCTCTAGTTGTAGTTCTCCCACAATGTGTTTAATGCAGACACGGAATATTATCTATCAACTTGCCTTTTTAAGAGAAGAGTAACCATTTATGAAACGTAAGCTCACAGGAAAGAGGTACATTGTTACAATCCAACTGTTTTTATATCATAAGAGGCAAACGAGCCGTTGCGTCACCTGATGCTAAGTGATCACCACCGTCTATAGACACTTGCCACACCAGGGGAATCGCAAGTGCGTTGCCAGCCTGTGTTTTGAGTGGAGGGGGGAAAGGGGAGGTGGGCCTCCGGCGTTCTCACTGACCAAACGAAACGCAACAATGCGTGCACTGTTACTTCACGTCGGTTTTCTGTGGGTCGTTTGGTAGTACCCCGGGCGAGCCGACCCATTCATGCTGAAACCAGTAATAGCTTCAGCGTGGCTCTACCACCTACAATAGCGCGACTAGTCGCTCCCAAAAAGACATATCGACGGGAGAAAGCGGAAATGTCGTAACTTGCATTTTGGGCTAAATCACTTTTTCCATATTCTTATATTAAAAAATCCTGCTTCAAAAGGTCTGGGTCTCGCTTTCCTACGATTAAGTTTTTCATCGATACGACCTTGTTATTTTGCCAAGTTTTAGCACTACACATAAAAAAAAAACATAAAAAAGAATTTTTGAAATAGTTTTTTGGCTCTGGTGTAAAGTTGGGATTTTTCAGTTACGACAATTCCGCTTTCTTCCGTCGATATTGAGAAAAGGTAAGCTCGAGAGAGTGCTTTTTTAATATTAATTATTTTGATAAAATTGTATCTATTTACTATACTATGTACAAAGATTAATTTAAAATTAAACGGCGCTTTGAATAAACTTCAGTTATGCATTGTATGTATTTGGCTCTTTTGGATGACGAGCTTGCCGACCGCTGGGCTAGACGATGATCTCAAACTCTTATTATCCCGTGACTCCGTACATTTTACGTTCCGGTTTATTTTATGACGCGTTGTTACTTATTTTATCACTCGGTAATAAACTGGTGATAAGTGATAATTTATGTTATCGCGCCATTTAATATGAAGGCGTCAATAGGAAAAGCAAATACAGTTGGTATTATTTGATGTGAGCGTTCGTGTTGCGGGCAATGTTCGAAATTGGGTATTTTATTAAAAAACTTCGCTATCTCTGTATTTTGTGAGCTGGTGAGGGTAGGATTAATATAGTTAGGAGTATAGGAGTATTAGCTTTTTCCCGAGGTTATGCTTTTATCATGAACGCAGTATTTTAACAAAAAAACATACAGATAAACATTTAAAAAAATGATCGAAATGTATTTTGTTACTTATTCCTAGAAGCAACAGTTTTTTTCACAAAAATCTAAAAAGTACAGACGTGTTGTTAGACTTACATTCTTGTTATGTATGTAGATTATATAGTTCGCATTGTCTTTTTCCTTAGAAGGAAAGGTTTCTGTAACTTTATAGGCATACTAGCGGGCCCGGCTGACGTTGTCCCGCCCTGATTACCCCCCCGCGATCCCCCTTGTGGGTGGAATTTCGTAAAATCCGTTCTTAGCTGACCTCTACTCGGCGAAAGGAATATTCCTACCATATTTCAAGTCGCTACGCCTTATGGTTCCAGAGATATCGTGATGAGTCAATATATAGGTGGGAATCTCTAATATATATATAGATAATAAAATTCTATCCAACATTAGTATTACAAACAAATGAGTCGGTACATTTCAAAATAGCTAAATACAATTTGAATCGTTCATATGACATGTTTTTTTTAAGATTTCCAGTTTTTATACACCAAGAACGAAGTTCGAATTTTGCCATTCATAAGGTTTTTAGTTTTTTTTATGTTCTTCATATTTACACGTACAAAATTTAAAGATCTTGAAAAATAACGTACAATATTAGAAACGGCTTAAATTGGGTTTAGCTTATTTTGAAATGTAAGAAGACATATACACGGTTGTCAGATGATAGCAAACTTTTCTTGTAACACTTTTTCATATAAAAAAAAGTGTGTGTGTACTTATGTACACGCGTTAGAAGTTATACTTCTTCGGTGTAGCAAGATAAAAATCTTTTAAAAAATTTTGACTTTCGCCTTATTCTACGTTTGTAGAAAAAACGACACTAACACTAGAAAAAACGTATTTAATACATTGAAAGTTTTAATACAAAGAACAAATGCAAAGGAAGAAAACGTTGACTATAGCTAACTTCAGGACGTCAGTTTTTCGTGACAGTGTGCGCGCGCATCGTAAAAATTTACTTTCATCATTTTTCCATAACGCGCCAAAAGAAGTATTATAACTTTAAAATAAAATGACATGCGATTAATAAGCTAAGTTCTTTATTTAAATATTCACAATTCTAGACTATACTATAAGTATACAAGCAGTAGTAAACAAGCACTTAATAGAATGACTCATTATATTGAGTGTCGGTGACACGTAATATGTGTCGGCCTTATTTGTTCTTATTTATCACATGTTTATGACCTCTCATATGTGTTTGTACACTGTTTTTAAGAAAAATATTTACAGATGTCTGTTTTTTTTTAATTTTAAAATATATTGCAGCCTCTATGTTGTTGATTTTAACTTAAGTGTTATTATTTTTAATACTTTATCGGTCTTATTACAAAAATAAAAGTGAACAGGGGTATAACGCGAGTTATACTAAGCAGTGCCTAACATTTTAAATCTAGTTGAAGTCATGTTTAAAATACTTTATTACAAAATTGGTCTCTAGCTAAACATTTGATTTAAGTTTTTTTATGCAAGCAACTCTGAATAACATTAGTTTAATTCTATCTCATCGTTCAAATACGTTCCATTACATACAGATATTTTGCAAACAATTTCAATTTATGAATAATATTATTGTTCAGATCTTCATTAAGTAAATATACTTATTATACGTTTAATTGGTTATCATTATTGTGATATTTTAGTTAGAAGAAAATTATGTATTAAATTTATAAGATTTATATCTTACGTCAAAGTGCGTAAGGTGGAACAACAATATAATGACAGATTGTCAGATGTCAGATGTCAGTAGTGTTATATAGTAGTAGTTACGATTTACTTGTGAATCTCTAAAATTATTTTATTTATTTATTTCTTCCAAATTAAATTATATCCACGAAATTCATAATAAACGATCCGGCGGACGTTGTCATGCCCTGATACTAAAAAAAACGTTGACAAAGTATATATCAAAAGCTTCGTCATGAATTCACTTTATCTGCTGGTGAAAAGCGCATGAAAACCCGTTAAGTAGTTTTTGAGTTTATCGGGAACAGACAGACGCGGCAGAGGACTTTGTTTTATAATATGTAATGATGACAATTATAATTAATGTACAGGGTGATTTAAATACGTTAGGCGGTAGAGCCATGCTGAAGTTACTACTGGTTTCAGCATGAATGGGTCGACTCGCCCGGGATAGTACCACACTCTCCTAGAAAACTGACGTGGAGTAACGGTGATTGCATTGTTGCGTTTCGTTCGGCCAGTGAGAGCGCCGGAGGCTCACCTCCCCTCCTCTCCCCCTCCCTCCCTTCCCCCAAATACAGGCTGGTAACGCACTTTTGACTCCCCTGGTGTTGTTAGTGTCTATGGACGGCGTTGATCACTTAATGTCAGGTGACCCACCTGTTCGTTTGCCTGCTGACATAAAAAACAACGTTACATTTACGTAAAAGTCACTATGACTGACTTTTAATGCGTGTATGTTGTATACTAAGTTCTAATTCGATTAAAACTCTATTGAATGCGTTAGTTAAAGTTTACTACACAATGTTGGATGGCTCGGTGTCATAAAAAATGTTGAGTATTCATTTTAAGTACCTCGTCTAAGTGTTTTACGGCCTACGGCTGCGGTTGTCAATTATTTTTTCTCCGGGCCGCAATATAATCTATATGTAGCGTGTCTGGTCGGATTTGACATCGATCGACTTAAGTTCGAATCCTTGCAAATTAGCCAAAGCTTTCGTTAAGGGAAAAGTTTGTGATGAAATCAAGCCGTCTTCTAAGTCCGCCTGGCTAGCTACCATCTTCAAGTCGAAAGCCAGTCGCCAAAGTAAGTGTCCTCCGGCAGCTGTATTTGAGAGCCAGACCTTTAGATTAAGCATGTTGGACCACATCGTAATTTTAGTACCTGCTGTGTTTGTGATCAAATGATAGAATCTGTAGAGTTTTAAGCTCACTTGCTTCCATAGTTTTTTTTTGTTATTGTAGCACAACAAAGTGACTGCACTGTGCCTGATGGTGAGCATAGTACAATCCAAAAACAATGGCGACTACCGAAAGTCACGCTATCCCTCGCCAGTCGCCGCTGTCATGCCGGCCTGCGTAAATGTCTCTTCACGTTTCGCTTGAAGGACCCCATGTTATAGAAAGGACGGAACACACTGGCCGGGAGATTGTTCCACAGCTTCACGGTACGGCAAAGATAGGAAGCTGAATGTCTTACGATATTTTGATGTGGGAGATAGCAGCTGAGACATCATATTTTTATTACAAAACGGGCAGTTCGGACGATATACAATATGGGACCGCGCGGATCATTAAACTCTAAGATTCAAAAATTCGGTGTCTAACTCTGTACTCCCAATACATCCTTGCTAGTTCAATGTACCTACGTCCGTAACAATTTTGAAAAGTTGTATTTCGTAAAAGACCGGCATGATTTCAATAGTAGATAACAGTGACAAACTCGTCGTCCCATGTTTCAGATTCAGTGAGAACAGTAAGTTTTTGAGGTTATACTTCTTTTGGCGCGTTAGGGAAAAATGATGAGAGTAAATTTTTACGATGCGCGCGCACACCGTCACGGAAAACCGACACCCTTATTAATGGGGACACCGTAAAAAACGACACCCTGAAGTTATTACGATGCGCGCGCACACCGTCACGAAAAACCGACACCCTGAAGTTATTACGATGCGCGCGAACACCGTCACGAAAAACCGACACCCTGAAGTTAGCTATAGTCAACATTTTGTTTCTTTGTATTTGTTTTTATATTTCTTTGTATTAAAACTTTCAATGTATTAAATACCTTTTTTCTATTGTTAGTGTCGTTTTTTCTACAAACGTAGAATAAGGCGAAAGATCAAATTTTTGAAAACGCCAAAGAAGTATAACTTCTAACGCGTGTACATAAGTACACACGCACTTTTTTTTAGTTTTGACGTTCATGATTTTGTAAAAAATGTACTAATTAACACAGAACTTTAAAATTTATTCTGTTTATATAGTTCATAATAGGTATGTAATCTACTAGTTTGTGCTCGCCGGTACGCTAGCGTTGATGTAGATTTTGAAACTAAAATATAACTCATGGTGCTCGCTGATAATGTAGCTTTGTGTAAGTGAAAGAATTTTTAAAATCGGTTCAGTATTTTTTGAAGAGAAAAATTTATAATTTCGCGTCATGACATGTTAGTAAGCGTGACCGGGGGTATTGCATTTGCGCGGGTTTCGTCAGACTACCGACGCATAGTATAGGGACCTGTGTAGATGTAATATTGATATTTTGGAGCTCATCACACGTTTAACTAATTAATAGACTTTATAAAAATGTATATGATTATCGCCCCGAGTGCCAATAGATATGAAAACCACACTAATGTTAATAAGTTCAATAAACCAATTTCAATATTGTCATTGAAACTATAATAAATTTAAAAAGTCCAAAGAGAACACAGTTATACCATAGTTTTTAGTTTTCACTTCTGTCGGCAGCCCTTATGACCTCGACTTTTTTTTAAAATATATATATATTCAAATGATTCCTCTCTGTAACATATTACATGTAAGATGTGACATAGTGTAGGCAGATAGAAAAACGGTTTTTTGTCCTCCATTGAATGTATACGAATTGTGAGCAATGGTGTTGATAAATCAGTAATTACGTTTTGTAACTCACCCTTGACTTCCATAGCGACTGTATGTTAAGAGTAAAATATAAAAATTAATTAATAAGTAAAGTAGTTAAAAACAAATTAAGTTACAGATCATCAATAAGCTGTTATTGTTAAGTTACATAACTTAGTGATGGCAATGGATGCGAGGGCGTCCATTGCCAAGGAAAGGAGGACCCGTGACAGGGAAGCACGGGACAACCGGGATAGGGATTGGAGTGTAAGCGGTGTCGAATAACACCATAAGACTTGTGACAACTAAGCCAACCTGACCTGCACGTGGTGCACCCTGCTGAATAACGAACGAGGCAATGGCGAAAGCGGGGTGGTAGAGTTCTACAGCCTGACTGGGTCGCAACCACCATGTATATGGCGAAAAAGCCTGTCATAGTGATTCGTCTCTGCTGGTCGCGTTTCGGGATCAGCCTGTGTATATCCAGCTTTTCGCAGGCCGGCATGACAGCGGCGACCGGCGACGGATAGTGTGTCTCTCGGTGGTCGCCATTGTTTTTGGATTGTACTGTGCTTACCATCAGGCATAGTGCAGTCATTTTACCGTGCTACAATAAAATAAAAAAAAAGCTTCTAAATGAGGCCTAAGAGTGCCCTGTCTCTCCACGAGAAGATGATCCCCGTACTACCGTTAACGGGCGATCTGAGCGCGTGATCAGGGCGTCGGAGTTTGCTTCTGTCGCTAGGCGGCAGTGGAGTTTTAGCCAGTAGCCGTGTTGTTACAAAAAAGTTAAATACGTATTAAATACTTGGTTTAAAAAAGTTTCCTAATAAATGCACCGCGCTCGCCCGAGGCAAGTTCGCGTTATCCATTTTCGCAAGTGTAACCTAATGTAACCAAAGCGAGACAAAAGAGCAAGATGGCGAACATTCAGCGACCGCGGTGCGTTTAATATGAGACCTTTTTAAGGCCAGGGTTCAATGCGTATTTAACTTTTTTGTAATAACACCGTAAGAGTCTGACATAACCCTCTCACTGTCCCCCGGCAGTGGGAGGCGTATTAAATGTAGGATTTCTCCACTTAAAAATAAAGTTCTTTATATGGTGTCTCGAGAGTGGTGTGTCATCATTACATTCAAAAATAAGCTGAATCCATTTTTAGTTGTTTCTAATATTTAAGTTATTTTTCAAGATCTTCAATTTTTGTATATATATGAAGATCATCATTCATTACGTAGTATAAAACAAAGTCCCTTACCGCGTCTGTCTGTCTGTCTGTTCGCGATAAACTCAAAAACTACTGAACGGTTTTTCTTGTGGTTTTCACCAGTGGATAAAGTGATTCATGAGGAAGGTTTTAGTATATAATTTGTTAAGGATTTTTTTATAATCAGAGCGGGAAAACGTCTGCCGGGCCCGCTAATAAAAAATATATTAAAAACCTTATGAACGGCAAAATTTGAACTTCATTCTCGGTGTATAGAAATTGGAGATCTTAAACAAAAATTCATCCGAGTGTATGTGATTGAATTCCTCCTAAACGGATGGACAGATTTTGATGATTTTTTTTAAGTGTTCAGCTGAATATTTTTTTTTATATCATGGGTGGCATACGAACAGGCTGGTCACATGATGGTAAGTTATCACCGCCGTCCATAGACACTAGCAACACCAGGGCAGTCGCAAGTGCGTTGTCAGCCTGCGTTGGAGGAGGGGAGGTGAGCCTCCGGCGCTCTCACTAACCAAACGAAACGTAACAATGCAAGCACTGTTACTTCACGTCGGTTTTCTGTGAGAGGGTGGTTCTACCCGGGCGGGCCGACCCATTCATGCTAAAAGCAGTAACAGCTTCAGCGTGGCTCTGCCACCTACAACATTATGCTTTAGATTCACAAATGGACCCGTTAGGGGACGCTGCGGTTGAATTTTAGGATTTTTTTTTATTATAAAGGCAGAACAACGTCCTCCGGGCCCGCTACTTATTATATATTTCGAGTTGTATATGTTATTTTTATGTAAATTATAATTGTTTGGTATTAATTTCCCCTGCCATTTGTATTGAGGTTAGCGGGCCGCAAGTTGAGTACGGCTGGACAATAAAATGGACATTTTGGAATGGCTTGTTGTTACCTTTTTTTATTGCCTTCCTACATAAGAAAAAACTTAAGTACCGTATCGCTTGTTTTCTCTATGACAAAAAATACATCACTGAACACATACCGTATTATTACAAAAAAGTTACATACCTGTTGAATACGTCCTTTAAAAAAGTTTGATTACAAATCAAATCAAATTGATTTGGAAGAAATAAATAAATTACACAATTTTAGAGATTCACAAGTAACTCATAACTATTACTATATGACATTATTGACATTTGTTATGTTTTTGACAATTTATAAATTTGACATTATACTGTTATTTCTCCTCACGCACTTTGACGTAATATATTAATCTTATAAATTGCTTATTTTAACAATTACATCATTTTCTTTTAACTAAAATGTCACAATAATGATAACCAATTTAACTTAAAATAAGTAAATTTTCTTAACGGAGATCTGAATGAAAATGTTATTCATGAATTGAAATTGTTCGCAAAATATCTGTATGTAATGAAATGTTTTTGAACGATGAGATTGAACTCAACGCAGGTAATTCAAAGTTGCTTGCATAACAAACTTAAACCAGATGTTTAGCTAGACACCCTTAGAACACGTTTTTGTAATAAAGTGCTCTAAGTATGGGTTCAATGACGTTTTAAATTTTAGACACTCTTAGAAACCCCGTCTTCATTTTTGTTTTTTTTAATAACACCGTTGGTGTTTATAAAAATAGTAGTTTTTTAAAACGTTAATAACTTTGTATTAAATGATGCTATCGTGTTTTTTTTGACAGTGTGTCACCTGTTGTTGGACACTTGTTTAAAACATCTCTAAAGTGTGTTTTACTCTTGTTTAGAGGCAGACACTATTTAAATTTAAACATTGTCTAACACGTGTCTATGTTGTCCGTTTTTATTTTATTGTCGTGATTTATTATATTTCTATTTGCCGATAAAATATGTTTCGTAGTCAGTTATGAATTTTGTGGGTATAATTCGTTTGGAAGATGTAAATAAATTAAACGATTTGTAAGATTCACAAGTAAATTATAACTACTAAATTATATAATAAATATAGTAGAAATATAATAAATCACGACAATAAAATAAAAACGGACAACATAGACACGTGTTAGACAATGTTTAAATTTAAATAGTGTCTGTCTCTAAACAAGAGTATAACACACTTTAGAGATTTTTTAAACATGTGTCCAACGCGTCCTTAAACTTTTTGTAATAAGACGGTGGGTGACACACTGTACATAAAAATAATGTAATTGTCGTATATAATTTATTACATTATTTTTATGTATCATATAAGATTTAGCCAGCGTTACTTATGTAAGTACTCCAAAACTTCTTATTACCATTTCATTTTAATGCATAGAATTTTCTCTACTTTCCATAATTATAACTTACATGTATTAAGCATATATGGAAACCTTCCGAAAAGAAAAGTGTGGAAATCGTATCAAAGTTTATTGCGTAGGTTAAGTTTTTTTTCTTAAAGTGACACTTGCTATGGGAGGGTTTTGAATTACTTATCGGCAATCTTTTTGTCCAACAAAAAGTTGCGGGGGTAAACACTGTGTCAGGTAGAGTGTTGAAAACACCGGTTCTCGTCCGATCACCGAAGTTAAGCAACGTCGGTGGCGGTCAGTACCTGAATGGGTGACTGCTTAGGAACACCGTGTGACGTTGGCTTCTTGTTGTATTTTTTTTTAGTTAAAACGTTTCCCTGTAATATAAATGTTTCACTTCTACCGTGTGACTTTACGACACAGTCTGTTTTCTTTTCGAACTGACAAACGTTATTGGCCTGACGGCCCTTCACAGCTTCTCCGGATTAATGCGCCGAGCTTTTAGGACGCTCAGCCGCTTCGCATCAAGCTTTGGAGTACCAAAGTATTCGAACCTCAGCTTTGGCTGTTACCTTGGATGTAACGTCGCGAATTGCTATAGTCGAAATTAGCTTATTAATCAAAACTCGATACGTTACTGAGACACATAATTATTGTAAATAAGTGCTTCACGCGTACATGCATTTTGAATTTGACAATTGGCTAAATCAGAGGCTTCCAGACTTTTTTCTCATGGACCTCTTTCAAAATTTAGCCGGTTCCGGTGGACCCCTTGCAGCTACGTTTCTACCATATTCACAAAACTCGACAAAAAATGTAAAGATTAGATCTAACTGTAGTAATTTGCAAGTCTAGGCACATTGTACTGAAAATGGAACATGCAAGTTTTTACAAGGAACAGTCGCTGGGCTTCTTAAAATATTATCTGCCTACATTGATAGCTGAAGTCAAGCCAAAATTGTAGTTCTTTACTATCGAAACGAGATACATTTTACGTGGACCCCCGCTTACGAATTGTGAATCCCCATTTTTTTGTCACCCCAACGTAGACCCCCGGGGATCCAATTGGAATATTTTGGGAATTAAGGGGCATATAAACTAAGACACAAGGAAACACAAGTAGACGCGAATAACGTCTTGTTTTATAATTAAAAATGTAGAAATGAGCATCGAAAACTGCACAGACCATGTACTCTCACAGCTAACTGACGCAACATTGGAATTAATTGAGGTAAATTGCTGAGGAATAATAAATGATAATTAAATTGCATTCGTTAATGCAATTGCTTTATGTATTCGCAACGGCCTTTCTAGGAATTAAGGACAAGTTCATTGTTTTTTTCTTTATTTATTTACTAACTAGCTATGCCTGTGAGTTTATCCGCGTTGAACCTTATTTAAAAAAAAAGAAAAAATTAATAAAATCATCTGAATGTATTAGGTCCATTTACTTAACTACTTTTCTCTCGTACTTTCAGCATGAATAGGCCGGCTGGACCGGGGTAGTACCACCCTCTCACAGAAAACCGACGTGAAGTAACAGTGCTTGCATTGTTGCGTTTCGTTCGGTTATTGACAGTGTCGGAAGCCCACCTCCCCACCCGTTCCCCCTTCTCCCCCAAGAAAGGTTGGCAACGCACTTGCGACTCCCCTGGTATTGCAAGTGTCTATGGACGGTGGTGATCACTTAACATCAAGTGACCCACCTGTCCGTTTGCCTCCTATGATATAAAAGATTACAATAACTTTTGATAGAGTGAACCGATTTTAATGAAACAAAGACTAAATGTTACTCGAAGATATCTTTTATGATTATATTGGTGAGGTTTTGTCGTGATCGCAGTACTTTAACAATGATGCGTATTAAAAAAAACAGACAGACAAATATTTTAAAAAATGATTGAAATGTATTTTATTACTTACTAGCGGCCCGCTCCGGCTTCGCACGGGTATAAAATATATAGCCTATGTCATTCACTGAAAAAATGATTTAAATCGATCCAGTAGTTTTGATTTATTCATTACTGCCCGTGGCCCGCCTGCGTTTGTTGCAATGTAAGCGGAGAAAATGTAATTATTTACAACATCACATTAGAAACCTCAAAAATAACAGTATTTCTCCACTATTTAATGGATGTTATTATAGATATAAACCTTCCTCTTCAATCACTCTATCTATTAAAAAAACCGCATCAAAATCTATGGTGTAGTTTTAAAGATTTAAGCATACATAGGGATATAGGGACAAAGAAAGCGACTTTGTTTTATACTATGTAGTGATTCCCAGACACCTGCAACAATTTGTTTCACAAAAGTTTAAAAAGTACAAACACGTTAGATTTACATTCTTATTATATATATAGATATAGAATATGTTAGATTTCTCTTCATTAATCAATAGTCGCTGTGATATGTTGAATTAAATAAGATTTTTATAAGAAAAAAATAAAAACGATTTTGTAGTAAATTCCCCGGGAAAGGATTACATAAACAAAGCATCGATACTGGGAATCTGGCAGACGACTCTGTTTTCCTTGATGTAGAAAAAAAAGTTTGTTCAATGTCTTGACAGTCCCAACTTGGTTTCAACAACTAAATTTTTCAGGTTTTGCATGGTGGTAAGCCTTTTGTAAGTCCGCCTGGCTAGCTATCACCTTCAAATTGAAAATCTGTTGATGTGGTCCATCAGCTGCACTTGGGAGCCAGTCGCCTCCAGGTTTAGCGTGTTTACCGTCTTAGATTACGTAATTTAACGTCAGATGAGGTTGTGGTCAAACGCTAGTCCTACAAATCGTTAAAAAAATTTAGGTAATATTAGGTCAATATTCCAAGAATATATTTTAATATCCGCATATTTTCAGTACACTTTTAGTACAATTTTAAGTACTCGGACGACCGAGCCTAGCTCGGTTCTTTAAAAAACATTTTTAAATTAATATAAACTGTTAGGTTTGCATCACAAAATAAGCATGTTATATCAAAAAAACAAAAAAATTAAAAAACATATCTCTCTTTTGGTCTCACTTCGATTCGAACTGGGGTTAGACGGTTTTTCGAAGCAGCCGATTTCCATTTGAGCTATTTTTGTTTTGACAGCGGTGATGAAATTTACCTTTATATTCTAGCTATATTTTTTCATTTCCTGAAAACTCAGAAAAAAAATTTTTTCTATGAACGAAATCTAGCTAGATCGATTTATCGTCCCCGAAACCGCCTACATACTAAGTTTCACGGAAATCGCTGCCGCCGTTTCCGAGATCCTGAATATATAACAATAAAAAAATATACAAGAAATTAATACGTGAAGCCAAATCTTTTATCCTTTTTTGAAAGAAATACGCGAAAGGATGAACGTGAAACTTGGCATAGTTAAAGTTTACATGGAGGAGTAGTGCAGAAAGCTATTTTTTTTATATAAAATTCATTACAAGTATATTAAATTAATTAAAATATACATTACTCACATTACTGCTTGAATTTTACACAACATATGCACACATGTAAATTTTGACAAAGTCATCCGTCATTTTACTCTTACGTTCCAATTACCTTTTTCAATATTTTTAACATGACTGCCCTTTGAAATGAACTGGTCAAATTGTAGGTTAATTGTATAATAATATAAATGTAAATATTCATAACATACATTAAAAATTAATTGATACATAATTTATGGAACCACTGAAATAATTATTATTCTCTTTGGTGTTACTGAATGTCAAATTTTTTAGGTGACAGGACTGCTTCTATTTTTCTTCATGTTGTCTTAAGAGTAAAACAATATTACCAAAGTCATTGTCAATATTTTAATATTTAGTATTTTTATGGTGAACTCACTTTAAATGATGATTCAATAAAATGAGCCAAAAAATATTTATAAATTCAAAATAACAAAATTTGTTTGCTCATGAAAGTAATCCGTGGCCTAGATATCCGCTGTTACAATGATGCAGTTCAACCTGATGTAGCTATTATATTTGGTACAGTTGATGATGAATTTTGAACAAAAATAAATTCTTTTCAAAAGTTATTGATAGTATTAAAAATATCTTTGTTTTAGATTCATCATTTGATTCTATTGTGTATCCATTACTTTTCCAAGCGATGTTACTGGGCATATAACTATTCCTCATAATGTACAGACTTCATTTAATTCAATATCATTCAGAAATGCCACCACTCATGGCGTCGTTTAAAATTAATTTAGAATTGTATCATGAGTTGAGTGAGTTATTTTCGTAAAGTTATATTTACTTAAAATTTGAGACTTTTACCACCTTATGTAATCGCCTGTTTTTTGTTTCAAATTTATAATTATTATTTCATTTAGACATAGAACCGTTTCATGTTTATATAATTTAAAAAAAGTGGCAAATAACTGAGTAACCATGATGAAAACCTTTGATTATAGAAGTAAGTTGACAAAAGAACCCTAATAAAGTTCAAACTTTAAAAAATCAATGAACTATGGTCGAATGTCGACCACTGGGCGTCCACTAGTATACAAGAATTGCTCGTTTAAAGGTATAGATTATTTATGTTTCTTGTTACTCAGAGTTAGTTTTAGCAGACTGTTTGTTTTAAAGAAACAAATGAGTTAAAGGTCCTCTTTGTTTTCTCACTCCTATTCGTGTAATTTATATTATTACCTGGCAACCCTGACTGCGGACTATGGCCTCGGCGTAGTAGGTCGTTGTTTCCGCTGAAGGTGGATTACTTGGAACGAGTGTTTCGATATCGTTGCAGTGTTGCCATATGTCGTTTACAATAACCCGATATGTATTGGTCATTGACTGGACGTAGATTGTGCATATAACGTGCCATAAAATCGCATACCTTCACACAAACTCTTCCTTTGTTCGCTTGAATTTATTAACTGTGGTATTTATTAAACTTATATAAACTCGAAAACTACTGAACGGATTTCATGCATGCTTTTCATGCTGTTTTCACCAGTACATAAAGGGGAATGAGGAATTCATGAGGAAGGTTTAGGTATATAATTTGTCAAGGTTTTTTTATTATCTGGACAGGACAACGTCCGCCCGAACCGCTAGTCATTACATAGTATAAAACAAAGTCCCCTACCGCGTCTGTCTGCCTGTCTGTTCGCGATAAACTCAAAAATTACCGAACGGATTTTCATGCGGTTTTCGCCGGTGGATAGAGTGATTGATGAGGAACGTTTTAGTATATAATTTGTCAAGGATTTTTTCATAATCAGGGCGGGACAACGTCTGCCGGGCCCGCTAGTTATTAATAATTTAATGTATGTCCGCAAAAACTTTGAAAAGCTGAATTTCGTAAAAGAGCGACACGATTTAAATACTAGAAACTGTGACAAACCGGTCGTCTCATGTTTCAGAATCAATAAGACCAGTACCAGTTTTTTGGGTAATAGTGTACGGTTTTACAACTAAGTCTCAAAACGTATTAGTCAAGCGGGTTTTGGTGTCAAAAGGCCATTTTAGAGTGGATCAATATGTGAACGATGGTGATATGTCTGGAATTAACACGTACCTCTGTGCATCTACTAAAAACGATTGTAAGGTTAATGTATTTTGTAAATATATATATTAAAAAGTATGTACCCGATCGAGTTTGTTGCCAGTTCTTCTCGATGAATTGGTTGTTTGTCCGAACCGGTGGTAGTTTTGACGTTCACAAATGCCTAAAGTGAAAGAAGTATTTTTGATTTCGCAATGTTAGGTTGTAAAGGATAATTTTTACCTACATTAATTTGCCTAATAATTTTTGTAATAGTTTACTTTTCAAATTTTATATATTCTTTTGCCTCAATTAGAAAAAAATGTCATTCAAATGTTTAATTTTTCTTTGTTTTTTTTTTTGTTCATTGAACTCGGTCTTCTAGACCTTAGATAGATAAATAATAACATATTGAATAATATAATACATATGTATTTATATATATAAATATTACATATAATAAAAATAAATTAATACCATATTGGGCTAAATTGATTCAGAGATGACATATCAGTACATAGTATAAAGCAAAGTCCCCTACCGCGTCTGTCTGTCTGTTCGCGATAAACTCAAAAACTACTGGACGGATCTTTATGCAGTTTTCACCAGTGGATAAAGTGATTCACGAGGAACGTTTTGGTATATAATTTGTCCAGGATTTTTTTATAATCAGGGTGGGACAACGTCTGCCGGGGCCGCTAGTTATCTCTATAATAATATCTTTAACATACAATTGTTTACTCTGAGGCTACTTTAGCAGTTAGGTATATATCACTGAAGACTTTTTTATAGGCCTTAATAAGATGCACAGTCCCCTAGTGCATTGTTTTGTGTTATCTCATGAGGTTTAGCCAGCGTTAGGAATAAAAAGCCTCAGTAATTTATTTACGACTATTTAAGTAAATATATACATTGACTTATTTCTTATCACATAAATGTAATATGCATGTATTATACATAATTATGAACCCTTTCAAAGATATTCTCTAAATAATAGAGATAATCGTATATATTAACGTAGTTTAGAAGTACTAAGGGAACAGACAGGCGGGTATAGCGATTCGATTTATCTCATGACTTAAAACGACCAATACTTGTATATATTTTGGCGTATGTGCTCGTTCTACCGTCAAAAAGTATTTGTATTGACATAATTAATACGCTCTATCCTCCAGTACCTACGAGGAAGCCTATGATAGGCGTAGCGAAATAGGATCGTAGATTATTGTCGCGCAATGTTACTTGATAGGTTTTGAATGACTGATCGATTAAATAATAAGGCGGACGTCGTTTATGATTGACGTCATACCTTTATAACTACCGCCCCCAGCGCCTACGACATGCTTTTCGGGACATATAAATTTATTTTGCGTATCTCAATAACGGCTCTAACGATTTGGATAAAATTTTGTATATATATAAGATTTTGCTTTTTAAGTTTATCTATATTAGTGTCTCATTTGAAAAAACGCGATATTACACAAAAAAAGAGAAAATTATAACTAACTAGCTGGCCAGGCAGACGTTGTCCCGCCCTGATTATAAAAAAAATGCGTGACAAATGATATACCAAAACCTTCTTCATGAATCCCTCTATCCACTGGTGAAAACCGCAGAAAGATCCGTCCAGTAGTTTTTGAGTTTATCGCGAACAGACAGACAGACAGACGCGGTTGGAGACTTTGTTTTATTATGTAATGATTATTAGAATCTAACAATGTCATATATCGCCATCTTGTAAGTGTTTGTAGTACTTTCATTATTGTCAATGGATGACAACTTACTGTTACTATAAAATGTCGTGAGATGACCGTTATATTAATTGGTCTTATGAAGGTAAGATTGAAAAATATAGTTTTATAATGAACTAGCTTCGTCCGCCGTTTACTTAGCGCGTGCACAGCGGAAGCTCTGAAAAGGGAAAAAAGAAACGATTTTGAAACATTCTGCTCCTGTCTTCATTAGTGCTCCGCTCCTATTGGTCTCAGTGATAATGGCCTTCCTCGATAAATGAGCTATCTGACAGTGAAAGAATTTTTCAAATCGGACTAGTAGTTCCTGAGTTTAACGCGTTCAAGCAAACAAACTCTTCTGCTTTATAATATTAGTATAGATATGAGATTCGTATCTAAATATGTTCTCCGAAAAAAAAAACATGATTGTAAAAAAACTCGCCCGTCCAGATATTTATTAGTTACTTATTTATCTCTGGACTCTGGTAACCCTAATAGCGTCCAATGGCCTCCGCGAAATGGAGCGTGTAGTATCAGATAGTATGTATTAACATTGGCAATACACTTTGCTCGAGGTCAGCGATGACTGTCTTGTATTACCCCCTTTTTAATGGCCTATATACTGTCCCTATTATTTTATCAGCCTTTGTTTAATGTATATTAATATTATAAAGAGGTAAAGTTTGTAAGTTTGTAACGTTGTAGGGGGTAATCTCTGGACCTACTAAACCGATTTGGAAAATTCTTTTACCAATAGAAAGTCACATTATTTGTGAGTGTCATAGGCTATATATTATTAAATGAAATATAAAAATGAAAAGACTTTTTTGTGGTAGTCGGATTTGCAAAGTAAGTCAGAGAAAAAACAGTCGAATGAAAACGTTTCTTACGAACGCTGCCTTAACGATGAGAGATATATGATTGAGTTCTAGAGAAAGGTTAATGAGCCTGATAAAGCTTACAAAAAATTCAGCGACAGCATATGTCTAACTTTTATATTTAAGTCACAAGAAGTAGTTTTTCTTAAATTAAAAAAAAATAATTTAAATCGTTAAGTGATGTTTATTGGTCATATTACCAACAACAATTATGAGTTCTTATCAAAATACGTAGCACTCGTACTAACCGAATCACACTCGTAATTTCATCACAAGTAATCATGTTTACCGCCCAACGAAGTGGGCACAGGTCAGCTAGGCTCTACGATTAGAGAGACTTGATCTAACAATTTCTCTCTTTTTTGATGCCCAACGAAGCACACAGGAACCAGCTATGTACTATGTTTCGTCGTGTTAACAAAGCGCGTTCATGTTTCTCGGAAAACATCGCTTCTTAAAACGGAACATTTTCCGAGAATTTTCCTCACACTTGTAAAACCATTAAAAACCAGTCTTCCCCGAAACATCACAGCTAAATATTGGAAAGTTTCCCGAAACGATTTTCAGTAATTTTCCTGGGGTTTTTTCACCTCTAATCCGTGCCAAACTACCTCGAAGTTCGTCGATGGCGCACACGTTTGGGCGTTCGTCTTATCTTTTCTAACAGATGTCGTCTGGGTACGGGGAAAGCGGGATAGCTAATACCGAAAAATTACCGATAATTAGTATTGACGATTAAAATGACTAACTTAATTAATGGAACATACAAACTGTTACTGCTTTGTTTCACATATTTCACTGTAGATGAACAAGGTCACTTGACTCGCTTATCTTGTCAGTTGTAATTGAGTGAAATTTTCCAAATGATTTGTTACGTATCACTATATGTTATGAAACAAAGTCCTCTGCCACGTCTGTCTGTCTGTTCGCGATAAATTCATAAACCACTGAACGAATTCTCACGTGGTTTTCACCAATAGATATAGTGATTCATGAGGAAGGTTTTGGTATGCAATTTGTCAATGTTTTTGAAGTTATACTTCTTTTGGCGCGTTAGGGACAAATGATGAGAGTAAAATTTTACGATGCGCACGCACATCGTCACGAAAAACCGACACCCTGAATTTTGCTATAGTTAACTTTTTCTATTGCTAGGGTCATTTTTTCTACAAACGTAGGATAAGGCGAAAGATAAAATTTTTGAAAAGATTTTTATCTTGTTACGCCAAAGAAGTATAACTTCTAACGCGTGTTAGTACGTACGTGTAAGTACACGCACACTTTTTTTTTGTCAGGGCGGGATAACGTTAACCGTGCCGGCTAATCCGTTTAAATCCGTAATTACATGATATGTGACTTTGTCCTTTTTTATATCATAGGAGGTAATCGAACAGGTGGGTCTCCCGATGTTAAGTGATCACCACCGTCCGTAGACACTTGCAACACCAGCGGAGTCGCAAGTGCGTTGCGAGCCTGTGTTTGGGGAGGGGGGAAGGAGAGGGAAGGTGGCTATCCGGCGCTCTCACTGACCGAACGAAACGCAACAATGCGTGCACTGTTAGTTGACGTCGGTGTTTCCGTGGACCGGGTGGTAGTCGGGACCCAGTCGTGCTGAAAGCAGTAGTAGCTTCACCGTGGCTCTACCACCTACCAGTACTCGTTTTTGTAGTACAACTGTGCTTTTTTATACTTAGTAGTATTTCCCGTTGGAGCATATAATCTCATCCGATGGTAATTGATGATATGGTATACGATGGTAAACACGCTAAAACTAGAAGGGACTGTCTCTTAAGTACAGCTGCTGAATACACCAATAGCTGTTTGGCGGCAGGTTTTCAACCTGAGGGTAGTAGCTAGCCAGGCGGAGTTAGAAAGAGCGCGCTCCGACTCAGTTGCTTGGATTCGAACCTACGTCCATCGACGCGTTGTTTATACACGCTAATCACTGATCCATCGCTCCCTTATTAATTATTAGCCGCAAATTTCTCTGCGTCGTTAATTGTCCTAATTTATTTCTTACTAGTCTCTGCCCGCGACTTCGTCCGCGTGGAATAGTTACTTTGGGCTATCGCAGAGGAAGCTCTCAAGAAAAAAAAAACCGATTTTGAAACATTCTTCATTGGTGCTCCGCTCCTATTGGTCTCAGCGTGATGATATATAGCATATAACACTGATAAATGAGCTATATAACACTGAAAGAATTTTTCAAATCGGACCAGTAGTTCCTGATATAACCCCTACAACGTCACAAATTCACAAACTTTATCTCTTTATAATATTAGTATAGATATGTTAAAGAAATTAGGCAGCGTGTTCGACGAAAGCCTTCAGCAGGCTTGGCTTCTTCCGACACCTCCAACAATTATCGTTATATTTCAACCAGCTTACACGAAATCTTTATAATTTATACACCTAAACCTTCCTCGTGAATCGCTCTATCTGTTATTCTATGATTGTAGGTGGTAGAGCCACGCTGAAGCTATTACTGATTTCAGCATGATTGGGGCGGCTCGTCCGGGGTACTACCACTCGACCCACAGAAAACTGACGTGAGGTAACAGCGCTTGCACTGTTGCGTTTCGTTCGGTCAGTGAGAGCGCTGGAGGCCCACTTCCCCTCTCCTCGTCCCCTCCCCGAAACACAGGCCGGCAACGCATTAGTGACTCCTCTGGTGTTCTTAGTGTCTATGGACGGCGGTGATCACTTAACATCAAGTGACCCGCCGTTCGTTTGTCTCCTATGATAAAAAAAATAAAAATAATAATGAAAATCCGTTCAGTAGGTTTTTTTGGAGGACTTTGTTTTACATTTTCGACAACCCAAAAGTGGGACAATATGTTGGGTTTATCATTACATGCATGGCGGTAGCAATTTATGTGGGTTAGGGTGATTTTTTTTCGAATTTTTTTTTTCAGCGCTGACCTTCATTATCTGTTGGATATGTCAAAAAAAACCCAGAAAGTTACAACCCTCGATATTAATTGTAAGTACAGTGAAACTTGGTTAAATGGGACCTGGATAAATGAGAAACCTCTATTATTGAGAGTTGCAATGAGGTCCCGGTACTTTTTCATTGAATAACCTCTATTAATGGGACTTTTCGAACCTCGTTATTAAATGAGATCTGATTTCTAGGATTTATTCGATGTTTACCTTTACAATTGGGACTCTGTAACTCAATTCCCTCTATAAATGAGACGAATTAATCGGGATGGGACAGGTTTTGACACTTTTGTTTACAGTACTATCTCAGGTTTTGACCTAAAAACTTTAGAAGCTTTAGAAACTTTACACAGGTATTATAGTAATACTTTTGAGCAAATTTATTATATCCAGAAACGGGTTTCAGCAACAAGCAATCCAGTACAAACAAACATAACTGATTAACTGATTAACGTAATGTATGTACATTCATATCTACATATATTAAATTCATAACACCAAAAATACGCATTTGTATTAACGTTTCCACCTCTCCCTCTAAAAATCGAATAGCCGTACATTTCGACCTCTACAATCGGGAGCCTCTGTAAATGAGACAACTATAATTTTAAACCTGCCCAATTGGAAAACTGTATTAATGGAAACCCTCAATAAATGGTACAACGTTCTTGGTCGCTTGAGATCCCAATTAACCAGGTTCCACTGTATATATTGCCTTAGCGTGAAAAGATTTTCCATCGTAAATACACGTTTTAATTCTGTAACTTGGCTGCATTTTGTGCAAACACAATGTTCTTGATCCCGATTCAGTGAGAAAAAACGCTCTACAAAATTGCTAATTGCGGTGAAAGTGTAACTTATTGTAATGGTTTAGTACCGGGTCAGTGAAGTACAGTTTTATCTATAACTAGCGGGTCCGGCAGACGTTGTCCCGCCCTGGTTATAATAAAATCCTTGACAAATTATATACCAAAATGTTCCTCATGAATCACTTTATACACTGCTGAAAACCGCATGAAAATTCTTTCAGTAGTTTTTGAGTTTATCGCGAACAGACAGACAGACAGACGCGGTAGGGGACTTTGTTTTATACTATGTAATGATTATCGTTTCCTTTTGACAGCGATCAAACTTGCCGAAAAAATATAAATGAAAATATTATCGGCAATTTCTTGCGATATAACTTATGAGTAATATGAAATTTTTATGTTTTATAGAATCAAGCGTTTCGAATTATACATGTTTCATATTATCACTACATGTTATAGAATCAAGTCCTCTGCCACGTCTGTCTGTCTGTTCGCGATAAACTCAAAAACTACTCAACGGATTTTCGTGTGGTTTTCACTAGTAGATAAAGTAATTCCTGTGGAAGGTTTGGGTATATAATTTGTCATGTTTTTTATTATAAGAATATTAAAAAAAACAGTGCGTGTATCAGTGTGCACACGCGGAGGTAGTGAAATTATTTTGGCTTATATATTTTAAATTATATACACGCTAGCGGGCCGGGTGGACGTTGTCCTGCCTTGATATTAAAAAAAATATCTAAAACTCAACCGCAGCGCCACCTACCGAGTCCGATTGTGAGTCTAAACCATTCTCGGATCCACTGGAACACGCACACAAAATTTCATCAAAATCGGTCCAGCCGTTTAGGGGGATTTCAGTGACATACACACGTACAGAAGAAATGTATGTATAAAGATGGGAATGCTCATAAACTATATACTATACGAAGCCCCGTAGTATAAATACTTAACTATACATTTACTGATTTTAGTTTACTACTATATAAGGCAGATATACATACTTACACATATACACAAATACATAACTACCTTACGTTTAACGCGTAACGACAATTTTTACTTACCGTGACATAATTAGTTAACTTAAAAAGGAATCAGTGGCTGATGTGCAGTGAGGGGGTTTTGGGTTTTTTTTTTTTTTTTTTTTTTTTTTTTTTTTTTTTTTTTTTTTTTTTTTTTTTTAAAAAAAAAAAATTTAATTTCCAAAATTAAAAAAAAAAAAAAAATATATATATATATTTCTAATTAATTTAAACCACGCGTAAGTAAATACTTATCAAGTTAATGCTATGATGTCGTAAAACAGTTGAAAAATATGTTTTTCAAATAATGGTACTTTAGGCATTTTAGTGTATATTATAATTATAACATGTTTATGTATGGCTGTTTGTTACCTAAATACCCGATAAAATAATAATAAGTAACTTAAAAAAACACCTGTATGACAGCCGACGTAAGTTGAGTTTTGCATTTGTGTGTATTACCCGATACAAAATACGTATACATGCTTGGTACACATATATCTTTCACTAACTCATATACGTGTGAATTTGTAGCTTAGCTTAGGTTAGCTCGGGCTGCCTCAGCGGGTGCGGCGTGGGAACCCCCCCCGCCGGGGGCGTCTCGGAGCTTGCTCACGCTACCCAGGGGCCTCCCATAGTGCGGCGTAGGTTATCGTGGAGTTTTTTAGTCTTAAATCTCCTCTCCCCCCCCCCCCCCCCCCCTTACCTTTTATTTGAAATGTCCTCCCCAAAAAAAAAAAAAAAAAAAGGTTAGCTCAGTTGTGACCAGGGCGTCGGAGTTTGCTTCCGTCACCCCGGTACCCTGGTCCACACACATGCATTAGGCGGCAGTGGAGTATTAGCCAGTAGGAGGCTGACATAACCCTCTCATTGTCCCCCGGCAGTGGGAGGTGTATCCAATGTAGGATTTCTCCACTTAAAAAAAAAAGGTTAGCTTAGTTAGGTTGCGTTTTGCATAAACTAGGCAACAACCCAAGCCGATGCGTACGCACCCTTGAGCTAGTTGTCAATAAAATCGGTTGAGTGCCTTAACCGCTCGCCGCGAGTAATCGGGTGAAGCTGTTAAGGCCTTGCTAGACCAATAAGCGTAGTCAGTTCGAAAGATAATAAAAGCATTTGTGCGAGTGCACATAACACGACGCAACTCCGCCGCGCACCTTCTACACTTCAACTCTTGTAATGGTAGCGGCGTCACGTGCCTAAATCTTAATATTTATTTTTGTGTTCTATTTATTAGTGAAATGGCTACCAACATAAATAAACGAACGATACGAATACTATTAAATAGTTATTTTAAAGACAGACCAGTCAGGTCTCTGACTTCTCCAGCCACACGTACATATGTACACATACTCTTCTGTCATACTATCATAGCTGGCTTTAATTTATTTATTTAGTTTTGTCTTGTAAACTAACCATTCCCACTTATGTTATGTACCTTTTTTTTTTTATTTACGTGGGGAAATCCTTTATGGATACGCCACCCTCTCGGGGGAGAGAGTGGGTTATGTCCGACTCGCACGGACTAAAATCCCACGGTGTACCGTCCGCCGTATGGTAGGGGCGGCCAGGGATCGAACCTGCTGTCTTCCTGAGAAACCGCCCCTGCGGCAGCCTGACGAGTGAACGCCAGGCTTCGTCCTACTATAGAGAGACTACTGGGTACACGACCAGTCGTCTCCCCTCGTCAGCCTTATGTTATGTACCTACCTAAAATATATAAAAATGTATTTTTTTTTTTAGTTTTTTGTCTGACTCTATTTTTGGTAATCACTCACACAAATGTAAAGCTCAGCTTACTCCTCCGGGACTGTAGCCACAGCTTATCTTACATTGGGCTATTACCCACCCCGATTGATTATTAGATACAGTGGCTGGTTTCTCGCGATATTACTAAGCTACTATGGATAGTATTACACCTTTGTCGCGTGATAGGGGATCTTGTTTCATTAAACTGCGACTACTGGTCGCCATATTATGAATGGGTCATTATAATTTGAACAATAGGTTGAAACGTGAGTCTATCGCTGTCGCACTCTGCTCGAAAGATCAAATAGAGCGTGAGAAAGACGACTTGAATTCTAAAAGTTTATATATAAAATTTTGCATACGGGTGCCTTCTACACTGTGTAGAGCAGTAAGCATTTTTAAAATTTCAACTCCTATCGTGGTGAAAATGGGGGATGAAAGTATGCATGAATATCAATAATTTTCCCTTCAGTCAATCAGTTATTCTTTTATATATACTAGCGGGCCCGGCAGACGTTGTCCCGCCCTGATTATAAAATAATCCTTGACAAATTATATACCAAAACGTTCCCCATGAATCTCTTTATCCACTGGTGAAAACCGCTTGAGAATCCGTTCAGTAGTTTTTGAGTTTATCGCGAACAGACAGACAGACGCGGTAGGGGACTTTGTTTTATACTATGTAATGATAATGATTGACATAAAATAACAAGTTGAAATTAATATAAAATTGACTTCATAAAATACGCGTAAAAACGAGGGAAACTGCTAGTGCGTATATAAAATAGATAAAATGATGATTTCCTATTCCACTGTTTCCTCCTTCCAAAATTGAACTGTTTTTAGTTTTGTTTTCAAAGTGAATATAAGAAGGTATGTGTTTCTTTCCATTATTATATTATTTAATTTATGACAAAAAAAAAAGAAAATGATAAGGACATGAAAGTGATAGATACACATTGCATGGTCTACAAAAATATTTACTGTTTCCATTATCCAGGGTCAAAGCAGGGGTATACCTTTCTGAGACGGACACCGCGCAGCATACGCTCTGTGAGTGTGCGGCGTGAGACGATCAGCGCCACGCTCTGGCTTTGATGGTAGGAGACGATCTCTCGCAGTCGAGTGTGGTATCGGTCATGCTCGACAGCGAGGACGTGTGGACTGCTGTGGCCTCCTTCTGCGAAGAGGTCATCTCGCAGAAGGAGGCGGTGGTGAGGGCACGCGAGGAAGACCCTCGGAGTTACCGTTTCTGCCAAAGGAGAGCAGGCAGAAGGGGGAGGCGATACGTTTGCCTCCTCCCACTACCGTAACCGAGCCTGAGGGGATGGGCTGTTGCACAGGTTTTAGGTGACGAGGGGAGGCGACTGGCTGTGTACCCAGCTTGCCTCTCTATAGTAGGACAAAGCCTGGCGATCACTTGCCAGGCTGTCGCAGGTGTGGTTTTTTAGGAAGACAGCAAGTTCGATCCCTAGCCGCCCCTACTATGCGGTGGACGGTACACCTTGAGGTTTTAGTCCGTGCGAGTCGGACATAACCCACTCTCTTCCCCGAGAGGATGGCGTATCCATAAGGGATTTCCTCACGTTAATAAAAAAAAGTGGGTATACCTATGTATGGGTTAAACGTCGCCCCCGTTTCCTCTTACCCCCTTGGCTGGGTTTTTAAGACCCAGGTCTTAAAATGATTGATGTTTTTAAATATCTAGCCAATTTATAAAATTTGCTATTGTTCAAGTTTTTCAAATTTTGTATAATAATTATTTTGTATAATAATTAATAAGTATTGTATCTTGTTAAAACGTATGCTACCCGCAGTCTGTTGACCAATGCATCGTAAGGTCTACATTCCTTGTACAGAGCTTAAAACCTTATTATTTTCGACAGTCCAAGGGTTAATTGGAATTCCAAGGACTCACATTTGAGTATTAAAGCCGTTGCTCGATCAGCAACGTTTAAGTATGGCAAGTAAACTCGTATTTGGGACTATTTTAGGCTATTCGCCAGTAAAATAGCGTTTCACGTCTGCTGGCGTCATTTCCTCGCGTTGATTTGAAGCAAGAGTCAAGGTTAACGACCCGCGAGTTCGCGCGTTCGTCCCGGACTAGGTGAAGTTTGGATTGGACTCCGTTTAGGACGTTCACATCTTTGACGTAATTGTGTATAAATGTATAGATTCTGTTAATTTATTTTTTAAAGCGGTATCTTTGTTTTATTCGTACAAATACATATGTCAAGGTGATAATTATCCTTCCTATACTTTAGGGTTGTTACACTTTGTTTTCATTTTTCCCTTTTTTGTTTACAATAACAACTTTAATTATCTCCAATAACCTCAGAAACGTAAAACTGGTTGATTTATATTCGCAATAAATACTAGTTTTTTTTTCATATACTTGTCTATATAAATATAAATGTATTTATTTTTGTTTTGATGTATGTACATGTTGACGGTGAAAAAGCTTATCGAGTTATACTACTGTAATAAGCCATTACACCTTCGATACATAGTTTCCTATTTTTTATATTCTTCTCATTTTACCATCTCATCATTTTATATTTATTAATCTATTCATTCTAGAAACCAAAGCTTTATGCCCTGCTATAAAGAGAGTGCTAACTCCCTGTATATTCGTCTTATCAAAATCAAACATCAAATTTCCAATACATTATCTATTATATTGTAATCCCTCCAAAATTATCTTCCGGAAACCACCCTCAACACACACAAATAATATAAATATTTTAAAAAATAAAAAATATAAAAAAATATATTTGTTGTTTTTTTATTCTCATAAAAAGAAGAGAGAGGAGTACCACCAAAATTTTTTTATAGGGGGGGGGAACTCTTGGAGTAATGGGGGGGGTTGTTGCGCCTCTCCAGGGGGCCCCCTTATACCTCCACCTGGTTGCAAGTCCTGGGAACTCCTCTGATTTTCCCCCTCTCCACACGATGGACCCGGCACCCGCACGTTGAATCCATGGAAGGCTAAGAAGTTCGTCTCATAACTATATAAATAAAAATCAATTGCCGAATGTATGTATGTATCACTTCAGAACGGCTGCACCTATTCGGATAAGTCTTTTTCTTGTTTTGTTTGTAATTGTCACGGCAAATCAAAGAGGAGAGTGAAAAATTTAGGTAAAAAAAGTGAGTGAGTGAGGCTGAAGACGGAAAGGATAACTACAGAAATATTAACAGAACTGACAGATTGGCGTTTAGTTTTTAATTTGCCATTTTGTTTCATTACATGTTCGTTAGTACACCCGTACGAAGACGTAGTAGCTAAGAAATATAAAAAACAAAACGTTAAAAGTATCAACCTTAGTTTAGTGTATAAATGAATATAATAAAAACTGTAATACCGATCCAGTTTTTGTTGAATCTAAAGATTCGCCATTTCTACGTGTAGAATTAATTATTATTTATGTATATTATCACTCAACAGATATGTAGCGAATTTAGTAATTTATGCCTGTAGAGTTCGTTCGCTTATTGTATGTTCTTAAAATATGCATATGGATTCTCGGAATGAACAAAAATGTAATCCGTAATTTTTTTTTTTTTTTTTGTTTATAAATGATGAGAGTGAAATTTTAAGATGCGCCGCATCTGTGCAAATTAAAGTATGAAGCTGTCTCTTACCCTCATTAAGTCTCAAAAACCTACACCCTGAAGTTAGCTATAGTCACATTTTGTTTCTTTGTATTTGTTGTTTGTATTTCTTTGTATTAAAACTTTCAATGTATTAAATACCTTTTTTTCTATTGTTAGTGTCGTTTTTTTCTACAATCGTAGATTAAGGCGAAAGATAAAATTTTTGAACAGATTGTTATCTTGTTACGCCAAAGAAGTATAACTTCTAACGCGTGTACATAAGTACACACACACTTTTTTTTATTATATTTTTTTTTTAATTTAATTTACAGATTTTAGCGTTTGAACACAATCTTTTCTAATTCGAAATGACGGTTTTGACGAACACGCTAAACCTACAAGGCTTCACGCTAATTCGATGTGCGCAGGTTCGAACTCCGGCGAACACCAACGATGTTTCGGAATTCCCGTACATTTACAGCGAAGGAGAACGTCGTGAGGATGACCTGACCGTGACCTGAACCTGAGGAATGTTCCAGTAGTACCACCGTGTGTGGGAAAATATGGAAGGGTGGAAGTAGTATATATTCGACGGTTCTGCCTCAACGCTTCTAGCGCATCTCACTTTTTTTTTCACGTGATTTTTTTGTCGCTGAGGAATGTCGAAACTAAATAAAAAAAAGTTTGGTGTCAAAATGGGGGTTTTGGACCACGCCCGATCGATTGCATCATCAATTATCGGATTTGTGATATCTCTACGCAATCAAAAGTTACCTTTTACAATTATTCACAATCATGCAATTACCTAATCACCTTTAATCACATACAGATAACGAATCGGATACCGAATTCTGTTGGAGTTTATCACACTCATTACTAATGGATACATGCTAACGACTATCAGGGTAACAAGAAATGACAAAAAACTTTTATTTTCTAAAGTAATTCTTTATTTGTGAAAACATGACTTAAACAACTCCGACAATAATGTATCATTGTATAAACCGTAACCACTAAATAGTTCTGTAAAATCTTTCATTGTTTTGCCAATAAACTTCTAGTATAAATACATTAGACAGTACTCGCCACAAACTGATGTAAAAACATTTTGTAATACACATGTATTGGAATACCATCTCTTTAAATTCCTTTGTAAAAACAATCTGTGGTATCCTGTAGGTGAACGTCCATATGAATCAAAATACTGGCCAACACCGTTCTCATCTATATGTATTGCTATCCAATGAGACCCTGGCTTATAATCGGAGTCTAAATTGCTTATCAAATAGGATGGTGTCGCAACATATATTGGCAAGCGGTTTGCAGCATACACATTCTGTTTTAGACTTGGATAAATTTTTCTTAAATGCTTCTGTTTCTAGCTAGCTATGTGAACTTGTATGAATATATATTGTGAAGATACCATTCGATAGTGCGTCGTTTGTATCGCTTTTATTTTCATTTGTACCTACATCAAAGCGAAAAAAGTTATATCGTTTTCAAAATTTGACCAAATCAAATCAAATCAAAAATACTTTATTCAGTTTAGACCCTAATAAGGCACTTATGAACATCAAAACTATCACCGGTTCGGAAAACAACCGAGTCATCGAGAAGAACCGGCAAGAAACTCGATCGGGTACATTTTTTTAACATATATTTCCAATACATCATACAGTAGCTTTTAGTGGATGCACAGAGAGGAGTCAATTCCAGACATCACTATCGTTCACATATTGATCCACTCTATAATATCCTTTTGACAATAAAACCCGCTTGATGTGGCGCTTAAATTTACAGTCCAGCAAATCGGTAACTAAGTATATCGCCGAGTAAAATTTGGTCTTGGTTTTATTAAAATCACACCGCTCTATCAAAAGTTACTGTAATTTTAATGACACCGCGACTTAACTACGAGAGAAAAGTAGATAAGTTAATGGACTTAATACATTCAGATGATTTTTTAGTCACTTTTTTACATTAGGTTCCACGGGAACGGAGTTTTTTTTTTTTTTCTTCGAACTGACTACGCTATTGACCAAGCAAGGTCTTAACAGCTTCACCGGACTACTAAGGCACTCAGCCGATTTTGTCACGCTGACGGAGTCGCGGGCACAGCTGGTAGAGTATAAAGTGCACGAAATAGTGTAGTAAATAATTAATTTTAAAATACAGTTGACAACCCTAGGTTTCAATAATAGCAATCATGCTAAAGTGATCACTGTTACAGTGATACGTGACTTGACCACATTGAATATACTTACATGTACAATAGATAACACATTAACGATAAGAGCCATATGATCACTACAATACGGAGTGGATATCGGAGCGTAGGTAAAATAATTAAAAAAATTATTGAAACAGAATATGACACCGGCAGATGTTTATGCGACGTCAGTTGAAGAGAAAAATAACAATGAGGTAGCGTAGGTTGCGTCCTCTTCTCTGTTTGAGTGTGGGCTCGATGACGTATCCGCAGATTATGTATTTTTTGTTGTAAACTATTTTGTTCACAATGTGATCTTCCTGCTAAAATCAATACACTGTAACGTGTGTCAATTCTGTTTTTATTGAAATTTTTGTGTCGTTTTATTCCAAAACTAGCTTCTGCCCGCGGCTTCGTCCGCGTGGAATAGTTACTTTGGGCTAACGTTAACACGCAGCGGAAGCTCTCAAAAGGGAAAAATACCCCGATTTTGAAACATTTTCCATTGGTGCTCCGCTCCTATTGGTCTTAGCGTGATGATATATAGCCTATAGGTTTCTCGATAAATGAGCTGCCCAACACTGATAGAATTTTTCAAATCGGATCAGTAGTTCCTGAAATGGGCGCGTTGAAGCATATATATCATCAAGCTAAGACCAATAGGAGCGGAGCACCAATGAAGAATGTTTCAAAAATGTTTTTTTTTCCTTTCGAGAGCTTCCGTTTCGTGTTAGTGTTAGCCCGAAGTAATTTATTCCACGCGGACGATGTCGCGGGAACAACTAGTCGTTATATATTACTTGATTTTTGGTTGCGGTTCGCTCGTCTAAATGTTGATTTGACCTATCGGGAACAGTAATTTTACTTGTTGGATTAAAGGCACCTACCCTAAGTCCATTTCGTTCCTTTCGTGTTCCTTGACATTGTCTATGCAAAATTTCACATTAATCGGTTGAGTAGTTGAGGCGTGAAATCATAACAAACAAACAAACATATCAATTTTCGCAGTTATATTATTAATAAGGATTCCTTTTTTTTATGTCATAGCAGGCAGACGAACAGGTGAGTCACCTGATTTTAAGTGATAATCGCCGTCCATAGACACTAACAGCACCAGGAAAGTTGAAAGTACGTTGCCAGCCTGTATTTGGGGGAGATGAGGGGAGGTGGGCCTCCGGCGCTCTCACTGGCCGAACGAAACGCAACAATGCAAGCACTGTTACTTCACGTCGGTTTTCTATGCGAGGGTGGTACTACCCCGGGCGAGCCGACCCATTCATGCTGAAACCAGTAGTAGGTAGCTTCAGCGTGGCTCTACCACCTGTTCCCTTTCTTTCCTTCATTCCTGCGGTACCAGTAACACAATATTATTTCTATTCCCACTGTTCTGTATTGTGCCATGTCTAGGTCATTCCCGTTACACTGAATATTTGACAATTATATTTTAAAACGTGCATCTGTCGCATTTGACACTGGCAGAATTGCTTAATCAAGAAATCAAGACAAGAATAATCAAGAAAAAATTGTATGTTAGCATATAGGTAACTGCGAGTGCTTAGTTTGTCTTGTAGTGGATTGTATATGTTACTAGCTGACCCGCGCAATTTCGTCTACGTGAAATCGGTTACTTACCGTTTCCAGCTGTATTTCCAAATTCAAAAAATCTTAAAAAAACCTCCCACCGTTTCCAATTGTGAAACCAAACAATACAGGGACTCACTCAAACACGTACCTAGGTGGTTTAGTGAATGACTAACGCGTGTGTGGAACAAATTTCGATGAGGTGGATGTAGCGCCATCTGTCATACAGTAACGTTAATAATTTCGTTTTATTTGAAATACGAACGACGTTGAATCATCTGGATATTGTTCATACAAAAATACTACAATCGTGAAAAAAAAAATGAGACGGTGGGGTTAGGCGGGTTAAAATTTGAGGTTATAGATATTTCTTGATAGAAAATAAAAAAAAACACAAAATAGAAAAATTGTCAAAAAAATTTAAAAAAATGATCTTCATAGTGACACCCTAATTACCAAGACGTATAAAATATACTTTGCGACCTATTCTCATACCTATCAATTGTACATTTAAAATTTTATAAAAATCGGTCCAACCGTTTCGGACGAGTTCTACCACAAGTTCGAGATTTTTATATATAAGATAATATTGTATTATTTGACTTTATATTTTGTAATATTGGTGATGTTTTACGTAATATAGTTCGGTTATTGTACACAAGAGAAGTGGAAGGGAAATATTACCACGGAGCATGAATTCTGAAATGCCACATAAACTCCATAAAGTTGGCATCTAACAAGGGAGCCACTATCTTGTTAGAACAATGAAATAATCACAAGACACTTATTCCAGAATTGGCAATTATGAAATTACTAGCGGGCCCGGCAGACGCTGTCCCGCCCTGATAATGAAAAAATCCTTGACAAATGATATACTAAAACGTTCCTCATTAATCACTCTATCCACCGGTAAAAACAGCATGAAAATCCGTTCGGTAGTTTTTAAGTTTATCGCGAACAGACAGACAGACAGACGCGGTAGGGGACTTTGTTTTATACTATGTAATGATGATGTCTGACTCGGCTGTATGGTCTAGATACCTTTGCCTTTCCCTAGAATGGAAAAATACGGAATAAAAAATGTAACTGTTACCATATATTGTAGTTTGAAGTGGCTTGCAAAGCATACAACCTTGGTACGTACTGCTTGTCGTTTAAATTGATTAGTTCAGATTTTCCACGGCCACGTAACAATACGAATGTGGAATGCGATGATTGAACTGTATGTTTTGTTTTCCATGAGAAAGAAATTCAGTTTGCGCTATAAAGACTACACAATCAATATACATATATGACCATATATCTATATCTAGACTAGCTGCACGTCCCGACTTTGCACAGAAAATAAGTGCAAATCTTGGTTTTACAGTAGGACCATGTTATCTATTCTATATATATATATATTTATATCATAGGAGGCAAACTAGCAGGTTGGTCACCTGATTTTAAGTGATCACCACCGTCCATAGACACTTGCAACACCAGAAGAGTCACAAGTGCGTTGCCACCCTGTGTTTGAGGGAGGGGGAGTGGAGAAGGGGCGAGGGAGAGGAGAGGTGTGTTATCCGGCGCTCTCACTGACCCGAACGAAACGCAATAATGCAAGCACTGTTACCTCACGTCGGTGTTTCTGGGTGTCGGGTGGAATGCTGAAACCAGTAATAGCTTCAGCGTGGCCCTACCGCCTAAAAAACTACTATAAACACCTACTATATACCCTAACTAGCGGGCCCGGCAGACGTTGTCCCGCTCTAATTATAAAAAATCCTTGACAAATTATATACCAACACGTCCTTCATGAATCGCTTTATCCACTGATGAAAACCGCTTGAAAATCCGTTCAGTAGTTTTTGAGTTTATCACGAACAGACGCGATAGGGGACTTGGTTTTATAATATGTAATGATTATTAATAGCTTTTTATTTTGTTTCAGATGACAACGCCAATGAAAACAAGACTGACTTCCTAGATATGTAGATTTATAAAAATAATAACAATAAAATATATATATATATATATAAATATATATATAAAAATATATATAAAATAAATATATACAATAACAAACATTCCAAAAATATGTTAATAAATCTAAAACGAACCGTAAAGTGAGGTTATGTTTGTCCGCCATTTTGTTTTGTTATTACGTTTGATTTAATCGACAATGGCGTCGGCGACGCCAGAGATCCGTTCGGTAATGGAGAAGGAGCTTGATGGAGCTGATGAGAAACTGCTAGAAGATAACAAGGTCTTGATAGTGCCGGCCGGTGGGCAGAGGGAGGACTTTGGATTGGTCGCTGTCAAATCTTCTAAAAAAGGTGAGTGTACTTTGATACGCCTTGTAAGGTGGTAGAATTGAATCTTAATTTTTGAAAATTTTCGATATACCTTTCCCTTTGAAAAAACAGTAGGTAGTAGATCATATCTAATAACTATAGGTATTATCTTTTGTATTGATATGTATTGGAAAGAATTTTATGGTGAAACTAGCGGGCCCGGCGGACGTTGTCCCGGCCTGGTAATAAAAAACTTTGAGAAATTATATACATAAACTTGCCCCTTGAATCGCTTTATCTACTGACTAGCCTTTGCACGCGACTTCGTTCGCGTGGAATAGTTACTTTGGGCTAACGTTAACACGCAGCGGTAGCTCTCAAGAGGGAAAAATACCCCGATTCTGAAACATTCTCCATTGGTGCTCCGCTCGTATTGGTCTTAGCGTGATGATATATAGCCTATAGGTTTTTCGATAAACGAGCTATCCAACACTGATAGAATTTTTCAAATCGGACCAGTAGTTCCTGAGATAAGCGCGTTCAAGCAAAGAAACCGGCAACCGATTAGGCCGGCAATGCACTTGCGAATCCCCTTGTGTTGCTATTGTCTATGGACGGCAGTGATCACTTACCGTCAGGTGACCAGCCTGTTCGTTTGCCCCCTTTAATATAAAAAAAAACTCTCCAGCTTTATAATATTAGTATAGACTAGCGGGCACGGCAGACGTTGTCCCGCCCTGATTATAAAAAAAATCCCGACAAATTATATACCAAAACGTTCCTCATGAACCACTTTATTCACTGGTGAAAACCGCTTGAGAATCCGTTCAGTAGTTTTTGAGTTTATCGCGAACAGACAGACAGACAGACAGACGCGGTGGGAGACTTTGTTTTATACTATGTAATGGTTGTCATCATCGAGTGATCTATGGAAAAAAAAAGGATTTTGAAACATTCTTTTATATCATAGGCGGCAAACGAACAGGCGGGTCACCTGATGGTAAGTGAGCACCGACGTCCATAGATACTAGCAGCACCAGGGGAGTCGCAAGTGCGTTGCGAGCCATTGTTTGGGGGAAGGGAAAGGGAAATGGGTCTTCATTGGTGCTCCGCTCCTGTTGATATTAGCGTGATATATAACCTGTAGCCTTCCTCGATAAATGAGCTATCTAACACTGAAAGAATTTTTCAAATCGGACCAGTAGTTCCTGAGATTAGCGCGTCTAAGCAAACAAACTCTTCGGCTTTGTAATATCAGTATAGATAGAGTTACATTCGTTTTTGGCTGATGCATCAGTTCAGGATCATTCAACATGTTTCGATTCTGTTTATTGTTCGCGTCATGGGTTTTTCTTTTGTCATATTGGCAACCCTGATTTTATTACTTTTGACGTTCAAAAAAACAATATGGCGGATAAGTTTTATTTGTAAAGATGTCGCCAGAGGTAGGTAGTTTGAATTATTCTGTCGACTCGTTAATTAACAAGCTCGCGTTTGTTGTTTTATGATAATTAATCGTGCTGTGGTTGTTGCATATATATAGTGTAATTTTTAACCGTAGACGTTTGTGTATACAGATGGCCAAAACTAAATACAAGAGGTTGAAACGTAAGTTACTGTTTTGTGATATTACGAGGTGTAATTTTTTTAATCCTTTGATGAGAATAATTATCCGATACGGAATATATATAAGAGTTGTCGAGGTATGTATGCTTCGTACACATATATGTTTCAACAACTCATATATATGTGAATAGTTAGCTTAGCTTAGGTTAGCTCAGATAGGTCGCGAATTGCATGTATCAGGCAACAGCGTTAGCCGAGGTGTGCCGTGCGCGCGAGTTGAGAAGTAAAATCGGCGGAGTGCCTTAAGCGCTCGCCTTAATAGTCCGGTGAAGCTGTTAAGACCTCAATAGGTCAATAGCGTAGTCAGTTTGAAAAAAATAAACATCTGCTGAGAATTGACATTGTTACGGGCATGTATAATATTAATTAGAAATCATCGTGTAAGTAATCCGTCCGTGTGTTTGTAATTTCGTCCCTGTATGTTATACGGCAGGCTTTGCAAACCTGTAGTTTATGCTGATACAAAGACCTTTTTCATTCAACTCAACACTCGCCTTACATGATTTTTTTATGTTTTTATGTTACTTGTAAACGTACCTATTTTTGTCACTTCCTCTTTGGATGCACGCTAATTTTCGAAGGTTTTTTTTTTTTTTCTGCAGTTTCTCTGTCCGCACCATTTTTTTGCTATCGCTTTTTAAGTGTAAGTTAAAAATCGTATCTGTGAGCATCTATTGGGTGTTGTTTTTTTTTTATATATTTATTTTTATTATTATTATTTATATTTATATTTTTTTTTAAAGACGTTATTGCCTTTATGGCGGTTTCATTCCGGTCCTCTATCTCAATTTTTAAAAACGTTATTGCCTTTATGGCGGTTTCATTCCGGTCCTCTAGCTCAATTTTCGAAGGTTGTAAGTCCATAATTTCTTGTACCTCAAAAAGTGAAAAAATGTACCCTTTGTTATTTTAGGTATTTGCGGCATGTAATATAGTAAGATACTGTACTAAAATTTTCAGAACGAAAACCAAGCTATGGCAATGTTTCGGTATTTTCGAATCTCTCTTTAAGGGTGAGGTGAGGTCTATTAAGCCCCCACAGAAGAGCCCTGCTTGTAAATATGCGTTGTACAGCATCTGCCGGAATACGGCAACCGGTGCTTGATAGTTTTTTAACCTAACGCTGGTAGCTAGCCAGGCGGACTTAGAAAAAACCTTACCAATATGCTGTGGGTTCATCACGATATTTTCCTTCATCGTCCGCTCTGACCCAGTTGCGTAACGACTCGAGCTTATTTCCATAGACGCGGTGTCCGAACAAGCTATCAGTTAAACCATTATGGCTTATATTATATTTAATTATATTAGCTGTGCCCGCGACTTCGTTCGCGTGAATGTATGTAAAAAAAGCAGCGATTAATAAAATCATCATAATTAAGTTTTTTTTTTAAGATACATTTTCTTGAAGAGGTTTTCTCATGAACGCAGTATTTCAGCAGTGATGCGTGTTCATACAAACAGACAGACATTTCTAAAAATGATTGAAATGTATTTTATTACTTATTCCTAGACACCTGCAACAATCTTTTTTACAAAAAATCTAAAAAGTACAGACACATCAGATTTACATTTTTATTATATGTATATATTGATTTTATATTATACTAGTAGGAACGGCAGACGTCGCGCCCTGATTATAAAAAAAAATCCTTTACAAATTATATACCAAAACTTTCCTCATGAATCACTTTATCTACTGGTGAAAACCGCATGAAAATCCGTTGAGTTGTTTTTGAGTTTATCGCGAATAGACAGACAGACAGACGCGGTAGAGGACTATGTAATGATTATGTTTACGGCAAGCCCTAGACCCTATTAACTCAGTTGCTCATTATTCTTTTGCAAATTTAGCACTTCATAATGTTTTCATAACTTGGACAGTGACAAATTGGTCCAAGACTGTAACAGTCAACAAGTATGGAAGGATTCCTCATCTTCAACATTGTAGCTGACCAGCTACACTAAGAGCTTTCGACTGACCATTCGAGACCTTTTTTTTTTGTGTCTTAGCAGGCAAACGAACAGGTGGGTCACCTGATATGTTAAGTGATCACCACCGCCCATAGACACTAACAACACCAGGGGAGTCGTAAGTGCGTTGCCAGCTTGTGTTTGAGGAAGAGGGTTAGGGGGAGAGGGGAGAGGAGGTGGGTTTCCGGCGCTCTCACCGACCAAACCAAACGCAACAATGCAAGCACTGTTACTTCACGTCGGTTTTCTATGAGAGGGCGGTACTACACCGGGCGAGTCGACCCATTCATGCTGAAACCAGTAGTAGCTTCAGCGTGGATCTATCACATCGAAACCATCCAATCTCTACCATCAGGCTGTAGTTACAAGGTGGAAAGCTGAGTATTTGATCTCGAAAAGCGACAACCTAAGATACAATGTCGGCTTAGTTTTGATAGCGCGTTCGGACACAGCATCGAAGGACGTAGGTTCGAAACCGTAGCAACTGAGTCCAAACTTTAAGTGAAGGAAAACATAGTGATGACACCGTCGCATGGTGGTAAGGTTCTTTCTAAGTCAGCCTGGCTAGCTACCACCCTTAAATTAAAAATCTGTCGCCAGACACCTGTTGGTGTGTTCCGGCAGCTGCACTTGAGAGACCAGTCTCCTCTAGGTATAGCGTGTTTACCATCTTAGAGACCACATCGTCAATTAACATCTGGTGAAATTATGGTCAACCTTGTGTAAAGTATAAAAAGATACTGGGTTCAGCGTAAATGGGTCGGCTCACCCGGGGTAGTACCACCCTCTTATTGAAAACCGACTTGAAGTAACGGTGCTTGCATTGTTACGTTTCGTTCGGTCAGTGAGAGCGCCGGAAATCCACCTCCGCTGCTTTCTCGCCTCTCCCTCCCTTCAAAACACAGGCTGGCAACGCACCACCGACTCCCCTGGTGTTTGTTAGTGTCTATGGACGGTGGTGATCACTTAACATATCAGGTGACCCACCTGTTCGTTTGCCTGCTATGACATAAAAAAAGGATTCATTGTGAAGTTTTATGAAACTACAATGCCAGTATGAACTTTTTTTCTGGTTATAGGCATTTAAGCATAACATAATAATTGGAAAATGGGAATGATAATGGCAAATCAATTGTAGACAAGAATTTTAATTTTCAATCTTGTGTATTATGGTAAGGAATACACAATACAATCATTCAGATGATTGGCCGCCAAATAATATAATAGGCCACGACTGTTCTGCCGAGTGCTTTTCACTTTACTAATACTCCGCGGCCGGCTGTAAGTGACATGCGATAGATGGACGAAACAATTTGAGACGATGGAAAAAAGTTTCACCTCAAAACTCTGTGACGTATTGGTACCCCAGTCACTAATAGTCTAGTCCGAATGAATGTTCTTAAAGTTACCTTTGCAGTGACCAGTTCAAAGCCCTCCAAATAGGCCAATACCGTTCGTGGCCATTTGCTAACTCGACACTGTACAGGAGGCTATTTTCGTTTCTGTTATCTGTATTGTGTAAATTTTCTAACGTGATAACAGTTCCCTTATCAATCAGTCCTTCATTACGCAAGGTCTCTCTGCCACACCTCCGTTTATTGCGTTGTGTTTATTATTTGTTCTGATAGCTTCTATCAGAGACAATAACATATTTTCAACAAGCATCTTCCCGTGGTTCTTTCCATCATTTTATTCGGTATAACCATGTCCGCGACTTCCTCCGCGTTAAGGCTTATGTAAAAAATAGCTATTAATGAAGCGATCTGAATGTATTAAGTCCATTTACATATCTACATTTCTCTCGTATTTAAGTCGCGTCATCATTAAAATTACAATAACTTTTGATAGAGTGAACCGATTACTTAATGTTAAATAATACTTAATGTTACTCGAGGATATGCTTTATGAGTATTTATCGTGAACGCAATATTTTAGCAGTGATGATTGTTCATACCAAACAGACGGACATTAAAAAATTATAAACGTTTGTGAAATTTACTATTATATAGAATATATTATTATTCTAAATATTATATATATTTGTTAAAAAGATAAACCAGATCGAGTTTCTTGACGGTTCTTCTCGTTGGCGGGGTTGTTTTCCGAACCGGTGGTAGTTTTGACGTTCATAAGTGCCTTCTTAGGGCCTAAATTGAATAAAGTATTTTTGAATTTGAATTTAAAACGATTGAAAGGTATTTTATTACTTATTCCAAGAAAAACCTGCAACAGTTTTTTTCACAAAAATCTAAGAAGTACAGACACGTTAGATTTACATTTCATATGTATAGACTAGCGGGCCCGGTGAACGTTGTCCCGCCCTGATAGTAACAAAAAACCTAGACAAATTATATACTTAAACTTTCCTCATGAATCACTCTATCTACTGGTGAAAAGAGCATGAAAATCCATTCTGTAGTTTTTAAGTTTATTTCGAACAGATAAACAGACGTGGCAGAGGACTTTGTTTTATAATATACTAGCGGGCCCGGCTGACGTTGTCCCTCCCTGATAGTAACAAAAAACCTAGACAAATTATATACTTAAACTTTCCTCATGAATCACTCTATCTACTGGTGAAAAGAGCATGAAAATCCATTCTGTAGTTTTTAAGTTTATTTCGAACAGATAAACAGACGTGGCAGAGGACTTTGTTTTATAATATACTAGCGGGCCCGGTGAACGTTGTCCCTCCCTGATAGTAACAAAAAACCTAGACAAATTATATACTTAAACTTTCCTCATGAATCACTCTATCTACTGGTGAAAAGAGCATGAAAATCCATTCTGTAGTTTTTAAGTTTATTTCGAACAGATAAACAGACGTGGCAGAGGACTTTGTTTTATAATATACTAGCGGGCCCGGCTGACGTTGTCCCGCCCTGATTACCCCCCGCAACCCCCCTTGTGGGTGGCATTTCGTAAAATCCGTTCTTAGCTGACCTCTACTCGGCGAAAGGAATATTCCTAGCATATTTCAAGTCGCTACGCCTTATGGTTCCAGAGATATCGTGATGAGTCAATATATAGGTGGGAATCTCTTATATATATATATATATAGATAATAATAATAATGTATTAGCATTGTGTGTTAGTCCGAAACATGGCAGTTTTATGATTCAGGCTCTAATGAATCCTATAAGCCATAAAATGCTGCATTCAGTATATTTTACACTCGTTTTTAAATTCTACTGCGGACTGACGATCAGTGTTCGCATAAAGAAGAATTACCAATTTACTATATACGTTATTAACAGTTGAATATATTAGAAAGAAAGAAAATATGTTTATTGCCGCAAATACGCGGACAATATGATAATAGAAATATAGAATAACAAAGATGTTAACATAGAAAAAATAAAGAAATTGAATGTTAAAATCTATTAAAATTATGCTACGGTTTTACTGCAATGGCGCACAATTCAGCACGTGCTTGCTACCACCTTTACAAGTGACCTCATCGCTGATTTCATATTGTGCCCAAGTGGGTTTAATAATATAGTAATAAGATAATATCAGAATAACACTATAAATTTAAAGTATATTACGTATAAATGTATATAAGTAGATATTGATATAATAAACAAAGTATTAAATAATGCCCGGTTTCTGAGGTACCCGTTTAAACTATCATTGGTTATTGACTCAATAAAGTTATCCATATGATAAACTGTCAATGCGTTTATGAGTACACAACGAGTTGTCAAATAACTGTGAATCCCATAACTAGTTCTTTGATGTTCACTAGATGGCTCTCTTTAAGAAAGAGTGTTAAAAATTAGTTTCATTATTTTAATTCTTAACTAATAGTAGTAATATTCTGATTCGCGAGGTCCCATATTATATATTGGATAGTGAGATATAATTAATGAGTTATATAAAACTAGCGGACCGGGCGGACGTTGTCCTGCCTTGATAATAAAAAAAATCCTAAAAGTCAACTGCAGCGCCACCTACCGAGTCCAATTGTCAATCTAAACCATTCTCGAATCTCCACGAACACACACAAAAAATTTCATCAAAATCGGTCCAGTCGTTTAGGAGGAGTTCAGTCACATACACACGCACACAAGAAATATATATATTAAGATTATTAAACGTCGGTTCGTAAAATTCAAACAGAAGCGAGTAGTAAATAAAGTACAGTTTATCCGAAATAGCGTCGAGATGAAGTTACTGCAGCGTTCACACGTTTTGGAAACATACGGCGCGGTAGTGTGTCGAACGGAGCGTCCGAACGTTCATTTTTTAAAGTGGAACTTCATTTTTGTCGGTGTGAATTTGTTTTCTTTTTTCTCGTTATTTTTATCGAGGCTTTGTTCAATGCGAACATGCCACCCTCGTCCATACTACATGCAATAACAACATACAAAACAACTTATAAATATAATAACCTCTTACAAAATACTGTCATAATTCTAAATTGAAAAACAATATTACAATCACTTTCTTGCCCTTATACCGACGTCCACAATATTATAGATTAATTTGGCTTCTTCCGACGCTGGGCGTGACAATATTTGATTACAAATACCTATATTATAAGTATGCTTAAATATTTGGGACGGTGTGAATTGGATTTTATGATAGGAAAATGTGGAACGGAGAAGAGATGTCTATAAATGTGTGTATAGGTTTTAGCCTGTGAGAGACTGAGATAGTATATTGTTAATGTACTCGAAAGATATACAAAGAGATAGAAACGTTGAAACTTATATCACATTATTTTCTGTTGGATCGTATAGTAACTGCTTGTTTTTCACTTACTTGCTAGTTACTTTTTACTTTTTTACTACTTGACTGGTTTCAGCCTGAATGGGTCGGCTCGTTCGAGGTAGTACCACCCTCTCACAGAAGACCGAAGTGAAGAACAGTGCTTGCATTGTTGCGTTTCGTTCAGTCAGTGAGAGCGCCGGAGGCCCACCTCCCCTTTCCCCCCTCCACTCAAAACACAGGCTGACAACTCATTTGTGGCTCCTCTGGTGTTGCTAGTGTCTATGGACGGCGGAGATCACTTAAAATCACGTGACCCACCTGTTTGTTTGCCTCCTATGATAAAACAAAAACTATCGCGCCGATTTTAAAAATCATTCTGTGTTGTCTATTATTAGCATTGTTAATATATATAGAAATATTACAAAATAGTGTCGAAAACTAATGTTTACCACAATTTAATGTATTCATCTTATTTTCTTAAAAATTATTCATAATACCAAGTTTCACTTCTACCACCTGTGAACTATACATACCTTTTTTCATAGGATTTAGCCTTTGATCACAATTCCGCTTGAATTAAATTGAATTACAATGCGATCTAAGATTGTAAACACGCTTAATCTTTAGGAGGACTGCCTCTTCAGTGCCGCTACTGGAACACACCTATAGGTATTTACGTTGGATTTGCAATTTGAGGGTCGTAGCTAGCTAGCCAGGCAGGCTTAGAAAAAAATCATCGTGCTATTGTTTGGTGACGGCTTTTTCTTTCATCGAATACCCCGGCTCATTAGCGGTTTCATCATCATACATCATTTGAGTATCTGACGTCAACGTTTATCAGATATTTAAAACATCCGAGAGGTTGATGTTTTTTTTATCGCCGCTACAATTTATAATTATCAAGATATCTCGGTTGATTCAGGCTTAATCAACCGCTCAGCTATATATAGTACATTGAAAGTAGATGTTAGTATTGATAAATAAAGAATTAATGTAATATCACTTGTTATAAATACATCTTATCTGTTAATTAATACATGTATTTCATGCAATAGTTGTCAACCGCGGTTTCATAGGTGTTTAATGCTTTTTTTTTAAATGACTACGCTATTGACCTGGCAAGATCTTAACAGCTTCACCGGACTATTAAGGCGAGCGCTTAAGGCACTCAGCACATTTTATTTGTGCAACTAGCTCAAGGTTGCTCGGCACACCTCGGCTTGGGCTGTTGCCTGATACGTGCAATTCGTGACCTATCTGAGCTAATCTAAACTAAGCTACATATTCATACTTATATGAGTTATTGACACATATATGTGTACCAAGCATACATATCTCAACAACTCATATAAGTATTTTGTGTCGAATAAATTGTTTAATAGTTACCGGTCTCAGCCTCTATATACTGTTTCGCATCACACGACTCGTCCGTGTGTTTTAGTGAACAATACAGTATAATGAATACCAGGAGGAAGTGCAAAGTAGCATCCACTATAATATAAAAAAAATACAACAAAAAGCCAACGTCACGCGGTGGTCCCAGGCGGTCACTTATCCAAGTACTGATCGCTCCGGATGTTGCTTAATTTCGATGATCGGATGAGAACCGGTGTTTTTAACACTCTACTCGATATAGTGCTTACCCCCACCACTTTTCGTTACACAAAAATACTGCCGATCAGAATTTCAAAGTCCTCCCATAACACGTTACACTTCAAAACCTCTTATTATGGGCGACTTTCGACCCTTGAAAACTACTAGTTATTATAAAAAAGTATGATTCTAGAAAATACTAATTCTTAATGAAAATTTTATCATTAATAGTAAGCCAAATTACATTAGTGAAGGAGCTGGTGGAACCGTGTTAGCATGTATCACCAGGTGTGTGTGGTGAAATGGTCAGGAGTGAAAGAAACGAGAGCGTGGGGTTGTCGTTGCCTATAAATAAATAGAATAACAAAAACCCCACATAATGAATGTGGACTAACCTCTGTGTGGACTAACTCAGCATCTCTTAGGAGTAGCGTCGTCTCTGGGTCCATAAAGTGTTATTCTTCATACATAAATCAATTTAAGCGGGCGGAACAAATATTATATGAGTTGCGATTTTTTCATGCGTAAACAATCGAATGTGTTGCGTCAAGACTAAAATTCTTCTCCTTTTTTCGAAATGGCGGCCATATAGTTTATTTGAAAGCGTTTGCATACTCCGTACTCGATCCATGAAATGCAGGCCAGAAACACATCTCATTATCTGAAGCTTTTAAATTTTTTATAAGGGCTAACCTTTAGTCCTATATGCTATATATCATTGTTATTATCTTTTGTATTGTTATGAGGGATGTTATGAGAAGATAGTAAATGTAATTTAATTCGGTCCAAGTGAGAACTTCAACACTTAGGATTGGGTATATATTTGGGGATATATATTTTTTCTATACTTAAAAGTATTGATAGAAGAATCCGACAGGTTCGTGAGATTATGGGTTCGTATGTTCCGATTGAAACTCCAGCAACTTCCATGACTGGCGCACTGCCAGCATTGACTTTTTAGGTTCTATTTATAAACAGAAATGGTACATTGTATGATGTCATAGAGAGAGGATGGGATGTCATGGGGTCAGGTCGTGGGAGTAATATTTTTTCTTCGATTTTTTTGACCTCCCGTGTATTTGAGTGCCTTTAGACGATTTTCATGTCAAATTTCGTCTTCAATGTAGATACCAGAGATTCCTTAACTATTTTAGGCAAGAGACTCCTTTCCAATATGAACTGATAACTCAGACGCCTATAGTCAAATAACTTTAAAAATCCTATCTCTAGTTTATTCCCTATTGAGACAAACAATTACTTATATACTTCCTACTCACATTCTATTGTATTATTTTTATTATTATTCAATTTGATATCGTTTAATAATTTTTTTTTGCGTACTTCTCTGTATATTATTTACTTTATAACAAAGAGTTGCTAATAATATTTCCTGTGTTATTTAAGTTCCGAATTAGCTGACAGATGACGCTACAGATAATTTTTTTATATCATAGGAGGCAAACGAACAGGTGGGTCACCTGATATAAGTTATCACCACCGTCCATAGACACTTGCAACACCAAGGGAGTCGCAAGTGCGTTGCCAGCCTGTGTAGGGAGGGGGGGGGGGAGGAAGGGAAGAGGAAAGTGGAAGGGGAGGGGAGGTGGGTCTCCGGCGCTCTCACTGACCGAACGAAACGCAACAATGCAAGCACTGTTACTTCACGTCGGTTTTCTGTGAGAGGGTGGTACTACCCCGGGCGAGCCGACCCATTTATGCTGAAACCAGTAATAGTTTCAGCGTAGCTCTACCACCTACTATGAAGCTTTGATTTAATTTGTTACTTACTTACATTGAAACCAGACGGTAGCACAGTCGTACGCCCACATATATATAATTAATTCTATCGTATGATTTTATTTGATCGTATTTTTTTCAAATTTTTTTATTGTTTTTTATAAACTATTTATTGACAAAATTGAAAATATTTAAAAACCGGGTGGTACAGAAACGTGACGCCATATTGCCGTAACGGACTTCCGTTGCATCATCGTCCAGTTACCTACTAGTCGCGCCTAAAGAAGTTTTACTTCAAAAACGGTTCGTGTATCAGTGTGTACACGCGGAGGAAGTGAAAGTACCATTTAATTTTTAATTACAAAAAATATTGAGGTCATTAATCGAAATATAAATTATCGTATCTCTTAAGTTGGACCAATTCATACATAAATGCCAACGTTTCATGAAGATCGGTTCAGTAGTTTCCAAGTTCATCGTGGACAAACATATCATGACACTGGATTTTTATATATTTAGGATAACGACATAGACAGATAATAAATTAGTAATAATACGTATATTTTTGGTTTCAAATTTTTTAATTTTTTTTTCATTTGTACATAAAATTATAATTAAGATACCAAAAAACGTAGGCGAAGTCACAGGTAGCCAGGTAGTGAGAAAAAATCTGTTATTATGAACGTCAAAACTACCACCGGTTCGGACTAACAGAAGCGACCCACTTATCGAGAAGAATCGGCAAGAAACTCGATCAGGTTTACCTTTCTTTATACATAACGATTATAAGTATATTGTTTTAATATATTCAGATATTGCTTTTTATTGTTTGTTTTAAAAAGGGGACCGTTCAGACTCCAACAACTATCGCCCAATCGCCATTACCTCAGTGTTATGCAAGGTCGTGGAAAGGATTATAAATACACAACCCATCCGGTACCTAGAAGAGCACTCCTTAGTTAAAGATCGGCAATATGGCTTTCGTCCGAAACGATCAACGGGTGATCTTTTAGTGTACATGTTGCATCGCTTGGGGGAGACGGTTGATAAACATGGCGAAGCCGTGGCAATTAGCCTCGACATAGTAAAGGCGTTTGATAGGGTTTGGCATCGAGGTCTTCTATCCTAACTTGGGGCATACGGTCTCCACGACAACCTGTGTAGATGGATCTCTACCTTTCTGCATGGACGCAAATGTGTCTTCGTTAATGGACACAGCTCGCAATTAATGTTAGTTAATGCAGGACTTCCGAAGGGCTATGTACTCTCCCCAACCCTGTTTCTACGGCATATTAATGATATGTTAGCCTCGGTTGCATTCGTTGTTATGCAGACGACAGCACGGTTCATGGTGGATTTTGTAGTAGGCCCACGGCTAGCCGTGGTGAAACTGAGAGAATATGGGATGATCTCGTCACTGAGCTCAACCAGTTCTTGGAACTCGTATCTCTATGGGGAACAAGTAACTTGGTTGAGTTTAATGCCAAGAAAACACAGGTTTGCGTGTTTTCCTGTGAAAAATCCCCATTTTCTCCTCATTTCACTCTTCAGAATGACTTTCTTAGAAAACGTGACAGCCTAAGCATCCTAGGGATCAATATCCGCTGCGACCTTAACCTCAGGGACCACATAGGGAGTGTTATCTCTACAACATCAAAGAGGTTGGGCGTCCTGAATAGAGCGCGACGGTTTTTCACGCCCGGTCAGATATACCTTCTCTATAAGGCACAAGTTAGGCCGTGCATGGAATACTGTTGCATCTCTGGGATGGTTCTGCTCAATACCTCCTTGACGCACTAGACAGGTTGCAGCGTCGGGCTGTCCGTATTCTGAATGATGCAGACAATATTAACAATTTTGAACCGCTTCAGTTGCGAAGAGACATTGCCTCACTGAGCGTGTTTTATCGTCTGTATCATGGCGAGTGTTTTGAAGAGCTGTTTAATCTCATTCCAATCTTCATTTTTGCGCTACATAGCTACACGGGCGGGTACATGCCTTCACAGTTTCACAGTAGCAACCTTCCCGGCAAGAAAGAAGAAGTTCGAAAACTCTTATCTTTGTAGTACTGTGAAGAGGTGGAATCGTCTTCCAGCCAGTGTGTTCCCTTTTCCTTATGACATGGGGTCCTTCAAACGAGGCGTGAAGAAGCATTTTTGCAGGTCAGCATGATAGCGATGACTGCCGTTGCTATTTAACAATGTTAGTCGCTGTTATTTATAGACTGTACTGTATTTTACACAAGGTACCGTGCAGTCATTTTGCCGAACCAGTTTTAAAAAAAAAACCCCATTACTTATTAACAACACTTAATAATTTTGTGGGTTCTTTTCTTCTAGCATCTAAGCGTTTTTTTTTAAATAAAACTTTTTTCGTTTTTGTTTAAGATAGAAGAAATTTAAAACGATAGCAAATATAGCTAAATGTTGTCTCTGAGATGGCAAGTTCTCGTGTTTATAAATATACATACAATGAAAATACAGTTCCTTTGAGGCTAAATCACGTTATTTTTGAAGTGAAACTTCTTTATCGGCGTTGGAAAAAAATTTACCGTCACATTTTTCGGTTACGCGTCACATTTTTCCGTTACGCGCCATCTTTTTTGTATTCATGTCTATGATAATAAAATCCTTTTGTTTAAACTTTATCTAATTTAACTTTATTTGTATTCATGTCTATGATAATAAAATCCTTTTGTTTAAACTTTATCTAATTTAACTTTATTTAACCAATTTCTGGAAAGTTGCATATAGATCATTTTGCGAAAAATAAGGCCTTAAACAAGTTTCACTTCTTACGTGTGTACACTAGTACACGCACACATTTTTTTTTTATAGGAGGCAAACAAACAAATGTTTCACCTGATGCTAAGTTATCACCACCGTCTATAGACACTTGCAACACCAGGGGAGTCGCAAGTGCGTTGGCAGCCTGTGTTTGGGGGGGGGGGGGGGAGCGGAGAGGGGGAAGGAGGGGTGGTGGGCCTCCGGCACTCTCACTGACCGAACGAAACGCAACAATGCAAGCACTGTTAGTTCACGTAGGTGTTTCTGTGGGTCGGGTGGTAGTAACCCGGGCGAGCCGACCCATTCATGCTGAAACCAGTAATAGCTTCAGCGTGGCTCTACCACCTACAAAAGTGGTGTAAAGTAGGTCGTCCATATTCCTATCGTGTGCTGATATAACTCTGGAAACACAATTATCGTACAGTCTTTGAGTAAAGTTTTTCATAGTACATGTTCGCTGTTTTTTCATCTCTTATGTTTCCATCTCCCATATGAGTTATTGGCGTCACGCCAACAATTATTCCAAGGATTTATGAATATAACATGAGAACAACATTTTCTCATAAAGTGGTGATTAAAACATAAGAAACGAATTTACGTGAAAACCATTTCGAGGAATTTCAAGAAAGGGGCGTTGCATTATACAGATTTTCGATATCCATCGATAGTGAATAAACATCGTTGTTTTGACATTGTAGTGTATGGGGGAGGGGTAACTAACTAACTATAGGCCTTTTCATCTGTAACAGATGATTTAAGTAGCATTCTGGCGGCACTTTCGTAAGTGGCTGACAAGACCGATCCGGGAACGAATCGCTCGGCCGCAAATTCGGCAAGTATGTACATCTGTACCCCCAGGTGGACGGGGGTAGGAGGCCTGCTCGTGACGCCTCATGCGTTTTTCTTCCAATTGCCGAAACCAGGTCTTGTCGTGCTTTGATTGGCCTTCGTGAATTAGGCGACACCATTTAGCCCGGTCCACGGCTAGTTCCACCCACTGGCTGCTTGGGATATTGAATGTAGCCATGTCACGTTTAGTGCAATCCTTAAAACGAAGCATAGGACGGCCAACAGACCTCTTTGCATGTGCAACCTCTCCAAGCAGAATTTGTCTTGGCAAACGAGTTCGTCCCATTCGATAGGGGTAGGGAAAGGAGAAAGGGGAAGGGGAAGGAGGTGGGCCTCCGGCGCTCTCAATACAAGCACTGTTACTTCACGTCGGTTTTCTGTGAGAGAGTGGTACTACCCGCGCGAGCCGACCCATTCATGCTGAAACTAGTAATAGCTACAGCGTGGCTCTACCACCTTCAAAAATTTTTTGAACTTCATAAAAGTGTTGCTTTGATTTCGATATCATTCACACATCGATGTTATGAGAATAAACTATCGAAATGTCAATATATTCTTTAGAAGCCATATAGCGTTGGATGTACTAGCTAGGGACTAGATAACTTTCAACTATTTTGCACTAAATGGTACTGATCAACATTATCGAAGTAAGCCGTACCAATTGTTATTTGTTTGATATTGATAATTTGAAATTGATAAGTTGTCGTTATCGGTAGGCGGTTTTATTGTAAACACACTGTGATAAGAAAAACGTTATATGATTTAGCGTCGATAAAATATAACAGATGTATTATGTGGTGATTAACTGTGGTCCGCGGTTTCATTATTAAAACTAGCTCCTCGCCCCGGTTTCGCACGGGTGTACTATTGAAGATAATGAATTGAAATCTTCCCATTAAAGTACGTGTATATTAAATAGAATGGCAACTCAACAACTGCACGTCAATTCTGTCCATATTTATGAAGAATTCCATTGTCTGCTGTCTTGTTCACTCACTAATTTTTTAGATGTGCATGCAAATTCGAATCTTTGCGCTACTAGTACGAACTAACAGTACAGAAGACGATATCTTTAATTTCACTTGAGTACATTGTTAAACTTTATTCAAAACGATAGGTCTATTGTTGATAGTGTTTCGCTAGACCGCGCCCGGCGTTGCTTAAATTCGGTGATCGGAACAAGAACCGGTGTTTCAAACATCATATCCGACACAGTAAGACAACGTGACGCGGTGTTCTTAGGCGTTCACCCATCCGAGTACTGACCACGCCCAACGTTGCTTAACTTCGGTGGTCGGACGAAAACCGGTGTCTTCAACACTCTACTCGACACAGTGTTTACTCCACCACTTTTCGTCACACAAAAAGATCGCCGATCAGAATTTTAAAGCTCTTCCCATAAGACGTTTCACTTCAATAAACACTGTAAACAAATGCAAATTATGCGCAATGACTTCTTCTAAATATAATACGTAAGATATCATAGTAATCCTGTAATTGTTTTTGATTACAGTAAAACTCCCAGAAGATGAAGGTCCAGCGGTGGGCGCTGGCCGCTTTACAATCGGGCCGGCGCCGGAACGCGACTGGGAAATGGTGCCGCCGGACGGGAAATGGGGCTGGTTTGTGCTCATAGGTAAATGAACATTTTAACACACACTACAACTATACCGTCAATCATATATACATATACTAGCGATCGCGCGGACGTTGTCTCTGATAAGAGGAAAAATCCTTGACAAATTATATACCCAAACCTTCCTCATGAATCACTTTATCGAATGGTGTAACCGCATGAAAATCCGTTCTGTAGTTTTTGAGTTTATCGCGAACAGACCTGGCTTCGGCCTTGGTTTATAACATGTACTGATATTGATTGACTTATTAAAAGAACTCTAATAAAAGCCTGCAACATAATTTCATCCAACAGAAGACGGTAACTGAAATTCATATTGGAGATAAATTGAACGAAGTCACGGGCTGAAGTTACTTATAAATCGTTTGTTTGTTACGCTTTAACGCCTTAAGTACTGAATCGATCATAGTGTGATTTTGAATACATATTGTCAACGGCACAAAAGAGGACATAGGGCTCTCTCATGCACATAAAAATAACTCTTCCCTAAGGGGTAGGTGAAATTTAAATTAACGCGAGCGAGGCCGCGAGCAAAAGCTAGCGAGTAATAGTTTTACGAGTGGAACCGCGAAGACAACTCGGTTAGTACATTTGATTGAAGAAGGCGTTACTTTGCGGAAATACATAATTAAATATTATAGTCGATGTTACTTTGCAATTCCGCGTGGAATTCCTCGACCACTACTACGCGTCACTGCAACAAAAGGCGTTCCTTACTAAAACATTGTTGACTAATTGTTTTAGTGAAAAAATGCTTTTTGTTGCAGTGAGATGTAGTAGAGTGGTCGATCAATTCCACGCGGAATTGCAAAGTAACATACACTATAACATTTAGTTTAATGCATATATATCTATATAGTTTTTCATCTACCAAACAGGTGCGACTTTGGTGAACATCCTGATACCTGGAACGATCAAGTCTTTCGGAGTACTTATGGTCGAGTTTAACGATGTATTCGAATCAAGTGCATACACTTCATACGGGATCGCCGCTCTCTGTTACTTCTTATACAGCAGTCTCGGTAATTGACTCTCCTATTATCTCCTAATGGTATATTGGAGTTGTAATATCTGTATTAAATATTTATATAAGTATGATTTTTTAAACAATGCTGTCAATAATCAATTACACGATAATACTATTGTGCACTATCATACATTCGTCATAGACTCAATACTGTGAGTACGCATTTGAACCACATTAAACACTATGCAGACAGTAAACCTTCATATATTTAAAAATACGTTCCGTATTATTACGAGTTAAATACGTGTTGAATACTTGCTTTAAGAAAGTTTGATTACAAAAGAGTGTCTTACCCTTGTTTACAGGTGGACTTTATTTAAATTTAAATAGTCTCTAACCCTTGTCTAAGTTGACAGTTCTTATTTTGTTGTTGTGATTTATTGTATTTATATTTGCCGGCGAAATACGCTTCGTAAGAAATTATGAACTTCCTGTGTATAATTAATTTGTAAGAAATAAATAAATTTGTCCATTTTAGAGATTCACAAGTAAATCATAACTACTATTATATGACATTATACACATTTGACAATACATTAATCTGACATTATACTGTTATTTCACTTCACGCACTTTGACATAATATATTAATGTTATAAATTGCTTATTTTAACAATTACATCATTTTCTGTAACTAAAACCAATATTTAACTTAAATAAGTAAACTTTCTTAATGAATATCTGAACAAAAATATTATTCGGGAATTGATATTGTTAGCAAAATATCTGTATGTACTGGAACGTTTTTGAATGATGAGATTGAATGGAATGAATGCTAATCAGAGTTGCTTGCATAACAAACTTAAACCAGATGTTTAGCTAGAGTCCAATTGAACACGATTTTATAATTTTAAATATGTGCTCAACTAGGTTTAAAATTTTAGGCACTGCTTAGTAAAACTCGTATTAAGCCCGTGTTCATTTTTGTTTTTGTAATAAGTTATATTGTGTCTAATCATTCTGGGATCTTATTTAATTACTTAGGATTCCAACCAGAGAGTTATTATGTTTGAGTTTCTCCTGAAATATTTATATTATTTGTTCCAAGCAGAAATGTTAATATTGGTGGCCTTACCCATTACTTTTGTGGTGGATTTTTAATATACTTATTTTATATTTTCAGGTCCGCTATCTTCAATCCTGTCCGTTAAGTGGTCATATAGAACGGTAACACTCATCGGTGGCTCTTTCGCTGCTTTTGGAATGATATTAAGCAGTCTCGCGTTCTCGATATATTATCTGTACTTTAGGTATGTTCTCATTGTTTTATTAGCGTCCAATTGTGTCCTTATCAATACTAATATTATAAAGAGGTAAAGTTTGTGAGTTTGTGACGTTGTAGGGGGTAATATCAGGAACTACTGGTCTGATTTGAAAAATTCTTTCAGTGTTATATAGATCATTCATCGAGGAAGGTTATAAGCTATATATCGTCACGCTAAGGCCAATAGGAGCTCAGCACCAATGAAGAATGTTTCAAAATCGGGTATTTTTTCCTCTTGAGAGCTTCCGCTGCGTGTTAGTGTTAGCCCAAAGTAACTATACCACGCGAACGAAGTCGCGGGCAGAGGCTAGTTAATATTATATATTTGAATATGATTTTGTTTATTTATTATCCCTTAACTACTGAACCTATCATCATGATTTTTTGTAATTTTTTTTATATTATAGAAAAAGATATAGGGTAGCTAAGTAGGTATCATTCAATAAACTAATTACTGTTACCGAGGGATAGATTACATTTATATTAGCATTCGATATACAAACTTTTTGGTGTTTTTCACAGATGTAAACAAAACTTTTTTAATATTGTTTTCATGATGTTATGCGTCTGTGCTTATGTTATTTTTTATTTTGACAGATAATTTCAGTCAAAGTGGTTTTTGGCGGGATCCTAAGTTTGTCATGTAGTGGATTTTATATTTTATTCATAATCTTGTGTTACTTGACTCTATATTGTGTAAAATTGGTGGTGTTTTATGTAATATAGTTTGTTTATTGTGCATAAGTGAAGTGAATGGAAAATAATACCACGGACCATGAATTCTGAGATGCCACAAAAACTCCATGGAAAGTTCTAACAAGATGGCCACCATCTTGTTAGTTCATTGTAATTTTATCAAGAAACTTGTAATATCGATACTCACTTGACAATGGCAGTAATAGTCTACTAGAAGACTGGTTGCCAAAAATGAAATAGAAGAACTTGTAATACTATTAACTACTCGACAATGGCAGTAATAATCTAAAAGATATTGGTTGCCAAAATAAAGATAAAAGAAAATTCAATCAAAGGAGTTTTTGGCGGGATCTTAGACTTTCATGTAGTGGAATTTATATTTTATTCATAATCTTGTGTCGTTTGACTCTACATTTTGTAATATTAATATTGGTAGTGTTTTACATAATGTAGTTCGGTAATTGTACACAAGTGGATAGAAAATAATACCAAAGAACATGGATTCTAAGATGCTACAAAAACTCCATTGAAAGTTCTTAGAAGCCGTCCACTATTTTGTTAGAATATTGAGTTTATCGCAAGACGTATGTAATATTACTAACTACTCGACAATGGCAGTAATAATCTAAAAGATTCGCTGCCATAAATATAAAAAAGCTGTCAAAACGTACAGTTGTGTTTTTGGCACATGTAAATAACTGAATTTTTGTAATCCCTTCTACGACATTCTTAAGCCAGTGTTCGTCGTTTCTTTTTACTGGTAATTACTTTAATTTGTTATGCAAACATTTTCGTGTTTCTGAGATATGTAAACGAAACTGCTTTGGTATTCTTTTCATGACATTCTACGTCAGTGCTGGCTTATTTTGACAGATGAGTAATTTCAAACAAAAAGTAGGTACACAGAGTTGTGCTTATGACACATGTAAATAAAATCATTTTTGTAACTGCTTTGACGATATTATATGCCAGTGTTAGGGTTTTTTTTTTGACAGATGAACGTATACAAACTTTTTATTCTTTTGACAGTTGTAAACAAAACGTTTCTCGTTATTTTTTCACGACACTCTTTTTTTTTTGGCAACCAATCTTCTATAAGATTATTACTGCCATTGTCGAGTAGGTAACGATATTACAAGGGTCTTGCGATCATTTTCAATGAAGTAACAAGATGGTGGCCGTCTTCCGTTAGAACTTTCCATGGAGTTTTGTCCATGTTCCCTGGTATTACTTTCGATCCACTTCACTTGTGCATAATAACCAAACTATATTACATAGAACACCACCAATATTACAAAACCGTAGAGCCAAATAACACAAGATTATAAATAAAATATAAAGTCCGCTACATGACATTCCAAGGTCCCGCCAAAAACTCCTTCTCTGCCAGCGTGTTCGTTTTTGACAGATGAATAATTTTATCCGATACATGTACAAAGTTTTTGTGTTTTTGACAGGTGTAAACGAAACTTTTTTTTTTTTTTTAATTTTTTTTTCCCCACGATCAGCTTCGGCGTCATGGTCGGCACGGGTGCCGGTCTGGCATTCCCGCCTACCGTTTACATCGTGTCGTCGTACTTCGTCAGGCTTCGAGGTCTGGCGAACGGCATCTGTATGTCCGGTTCCGCTTTCGGCAGCATCATACTACCACCCGTGTTGAGGTTCCTTCTCGAGACTTACGGATATAAGTGAGTTTATGATATTTGTTTTTCTTGCCATCTCTGACCTTTTACACTTGTGTTGCCTTTTTTAGGTCACATGTATTAAATATAGTATAAAATATAGTAGTAATAAAATATAGCTGTTATTTATTTACTTACCAAATCAAAGATTTTCATAGTTTTCATATGTTTTTATACTTATATAACTTTCGACCAAAGCTCCTCCCTGTCACTGTAAAAATTACTGAGTAGATTTCTACAAAAAAAAAAAAAGTTTTTTTTACGTATAATTTGATTTATCTAACGTCCAAATTCCCGTTAACAACGTTCTGGGAGTATATAAATAAAATGACGTCTATTTGTTTTAAAAGTTTTTTTTAAGTAAAGTTTTTTGTTTAAGTTTTTAAAAGACGCAGCCGCGCTCTCTATATTTTCTACACACACACGTACATTTTATTTTGCATCGACATTATTTGTGTCCCTACAGTTTTATTTCTAACAAACGCGGTTAAATAAAAAAATATCACGATACCTTCATTCAATAGATAGTAATACAGTTGTATGAAACTACAATTTTTATAAGTACTACGCATAGAGTTTGAAATGGGGTAAGTGGAGTAGTGCGCATGCGCAGGAGAGGTGAAGTAAACGCGCATCATTGTTTACAAAGAAATTTTCATAACAAAGTATAATTTTAGTCACGGTTTTTTATGTTATTTCCTTCGTACATCAAATCTGTTGTTAAAATAATAAACAATGCAGGTGAAATCGTGGCCAGCTATTAGTAATATATAAAATTGAATATTGCAAGAACCGGCAGATGCTGCCCTCTGTCTTTGGACGGCGAAAACATCAGCCTGAGAAACCACTGCAGGGTCATAGGCCTCTCCTTGACGGAAAACATGGGCAAGACTCGAGAAGTCTACAGTTCTTTCGGCTGAACGGTTAAAGAGTTGCAATATTCTCAGGGGTTACTGAGTAGCCGTTTCTGGTTCTAAATCAGTTAGAAAAATAAGTGCTGAATATTTGACCTAATTATCTCGAGAAACGCAAAACTGATATAAACTCAACATCAGCTGATATACGCAAAAACGAACTGGTGTAATAAATACCGACACGGTGAATCACACCGTGCTGCGCACTCCAGCCCGCGGCCCGCTTCCTTTTGTTCAACCGTGCGGCATTCCGACAATAAGCAATTACGTATATGATTAACCTTGAAAAGCGCCCCTTCAATTTTGTTCATTGAACCTAGGTGTGATTTTTGAAGTTTAAAACTATCGTTCTCGCACTTTTAAAAGTTTTAGAACAAACTTTAACTAAGGCTCTCTTTGTTGTTTATTAGTATTTGTTATGATATTATTATTTTATATGTTAAATGCGATAATGAACCATCACAATTGAACGGTGTCACCCTTTAAACAGTCACCTGGTATATTGTTCCCACATACGGCGGTACAAGAACATTCCTAAGGTTCAGGTTTCCTCACGATGTTTTCCTTCGCCGTCAGCCGATATTATTACCAATTTAAAGTAGTAAATACGAATAGCTTTATTTTTAAAATTCTTATATACATATGGAAGCCTAATAATACCTGATTACAGATTGAGTTATTTTTGTTGGCGCGTAATATCTTATCATTTGGAGGAAATTAAAATGAACAGAAAAGTGAAACAAAAAATCACTGTAATAATTAAATAAAAACGTGTGTGTGTAGTTACGATGAGTGTGTGTGTAGTTACGATGAGTGTGTGTGTAGTTACGATGAGTGCGTGTGTAGTTGCGATGAGTGTATGTGTAGTTACGATGAGTGTGTGTGTAGTTGCGATGAGTGTATGTGTAGTTACGATGAGTGTGTGTGTAGTTGCGATGAGTGTATGTGTAGTTACGATGAGTGTGTGTGTAGTTGCGATGAGTGTGTGTGTAGTTACGATGAGTGTGTGTGTAGTTGCGATGAGTGTATGTGTAGTTACGATGAGTGTGTGTGTAGTTACGATGAGTGTGTGTGTAGTTACGATGAGTGTGTGTGTAGTTACGATGAGTGTGTTTGTAGTTACGATGAGTGTGTGTGTAGTTACGATGAGTGTGTGTGTAGTTACGATGAGTGTGTGTGTAGTTGCGATGAGTGTATGTGTAGTTACGATGAGTGTGTGTGTAGTTGCGATGAGTGTATGTGTAGTTACGATGAGTGTGTCTGTAGTTACGATGAGTGTGTGTGTAGTTGCGATGTGTGTGTGTGTAGTTACGATGAGTGTGTGTGTAGTTACGATGAGTGCGTGTGTAGTTATGATGAGCGTGTGTTTAGTTACGATGAGTGTGTGTGTAGTTACGATGAGTGCGTGTGTAGTTATGATGAGCGTGTGTGTAGTTACGATGAGTGTGTATGTAGTTACGATGAGTGTGTGTGTAGTTACGATGAGTGTGTGTGTAGTTACGATGAGTGCGTGTGTAGTTACGATGAGTGTGTGTGTAGTTACGATGAGTGTATGTGTAGTTACGATGAGTGTGTGTGTAGTTGCGATGAGTGTATGTGTAGTTACGATGAGTGTGTGTGTAGTTGCGATGAGTGTATGTGTAGTTACGATGAGTGTGTGTGTAGTTACGATGAGTGTGTGTGTAGTTACGATGAGTGTGTGTGTAGTTACGATGAGTGTGTGTGTAGTTATGATGAGTGTACGTGTATGTGCTCGTATGACAGATATGTCTAATTCTTGGGATGGATGCTAATAGAGTATCTCGAGTAGAACTTCCGCCTGTTCATAGTACGCGAAGTTCGAAAGACTCGTTAGTACATGCCGGGGTTTGAACCTGCGGACATCGACTGACATTCCATCGGTGAAACCACTCGAATATTTTATATACGACAGTTTAGATATTCGTAATATCGTTTACAGGGGTGCTGTCTTGGTGTTGGGCGGGATAATGCTTAACGTATGGGCGGCCGCGCTCCTCTTTCAGCCCGTCGAGGTACACATGGTGAAGAAATACAAGGAACCCGAGGAAGACGACGAAGGGCCACAGGTGAGTTCCAAACACGCACCGGGGATAAGCTTTTCAAACTCCGATCTTGCATTCCGGTGGCTGGATTCAATAGCATATCGCAATTCTGATACCAGCCTCATGCCATAATTTCGACCAAATAGTCACTTTGGACGTGATTGTGGTCGAACGTCCTATAGATAGGTAGTCACTTTGGTGGTGATTGTAGTCGAACGGCCTATAGATAGTCACTTTGAACGCGATTCTGACCGATATGCCTATCTAGGCCGTTTGACTGCAATCACGTTCAAAGTGACTATCTATAGGACTTTCCAGATTCCTATATCCAGATGGATATAGGAGACAAATCACTAAGTATCTGGGGGTTGCTACTCATTATTGATTCGGTTGTCAATCGTGTATTGTGTGATTTTTCATTCGAATTTTCGCTATCGATTATTAGGGAAGTCGATACGATTTGTCGACTCGATTGTTGAATCGATTTTCTTTGGTTAAACAATAATTAAATGAGATTTATGTATTTAATTTTTAACACGCTTTTATTAGCTTTACCTTTGTATCTATCTATATATATATTATATATATATTTATGTATCTACCAGAGTCTTTGAACGTGAGTTTCACCGACTTCAACTCATCTGATTAAATTGAAATCTCATAAAGTATCGATGATAATACAATGGTTCATAAGTTTGTCCAATAATGATTAAAAAATAATTAATTCAGTTACCATTAGATGAAATGATTAAATCCGGAAATAACTCATAGTACAACCTGATAGCCTATTGTCACATATGATGTAGGGTGGAGTCTTTAAGTTACTATGAGATTTAAGTTCGTATGAAAATTGTTAAAGCAAAAATAAAAAATAAGTAAAAAAAATCGGAAAACGTTTTTCTATTAAGACAACTAAAGAGTAGAAAATTATTTTTAAATTTACAATGATCATGCTATACACATGTAAGTTAACGGTTCTATAATAAATAAAACGTTTCAGTTAATTTTAAAATAACAACTTAATAAACAAATAAATTAATTTTATTTGAAAAAAAAACGTAAGGTTATTTTTACTATAATTTTATAAGAATAACTGCAACAAGATGGCGTCGCTCGGAACGCGCCGTTCTCCTATGGTGGAAAGAAACACGCGAGGTACTTGACCGGAAGTCAATGATATTGATTGTGAAAAGGTGGCATGCAGGTGGGAAGCGGAAGTGCCTACCTCTACACAAGATACCAAGAAGGTCGAGTCAAAATAATTCTTATAAACAACCACCGATGAACTATTTCTAACAATTAATGTCAGACAAACACCTGCGGTGTTATTACAAAAAAGTTAAATACGTATTAAATACCTGGTTTAAAAAGGTTTCGTAAGAAATGCACCGCGCTCGCCCGAGGCAAGTTCGCGTTATCCTTTTTCACAAGTCTAACCTAACGTAACCAAAGCGAGACAAAAGAGCAAGATGGCGAACATTCAGCGAACGCGGTGCATTTAATACGAGGCCTTTTTAAAACCAGGGTTCAATACGTATTTAACTTTTTTGTAATAACACAGCTGAAGTTTTTTTACATTCATATTAATTATTTTGTCGATGAGTTAATTGTTATTTTAAAATTATTGGTATAGTTTTTATCTGTTACTAGCTTCTGCCCGCGACTTCGTCCACTTGGAATAGTTACTTTGGGCTAAGGCTAACACGTAGCGGTAGCTCTCAAAAGGAAAAAAAAACGATTATGAAATATTCTTGATTGATGCTCCGCTCTTATTGGTCTTAGCGTGATCATGGTATCGATAAATGAGCTATCTAACACTGAAAGAAGTTTTCAAATCGGACCAGTAGTACCTGAGTTAAGCGCGTTCAACCAAACAAACTCTTTAGTTTGGATTTTGACATCTCTATAGTACGCAGCCATGTTTATAAAAGATTTTCTAATTTTTAGTTCGGTTAACTTATGAAAGCGTCTTCTTTGGTTGTTTTTCAATTATTATTGATTACTATTGTGATTATCTGAGAACTTTATTAAAATAAAATGGATCCTGCTTTATAAGATTCTTGGAATAATAACAAAAACAACCTGGTTATATTAAATAAAAATATAGAATTAAAGATATTAAGCTATTGCATAGCTTCTATCGCGGGCCTTGAGCGTGGGGACCGAATCCAGAAATTCCGTAACGAAAAAAACCTAACACACCCCACTCCGACCGGCACAGCGGTGATACTTTTTAGTTTTTCCATCTATCGATAAATACCAGAACTTTTAATGACTTTTTGAAATATCACGCTTGTCTCTTTAGTTCAGCAACCCGCCTTTAGGTGGCATTGGTTCTATTGGAAATTTTATTATATTTATATAGATTATATAGATATAGATTATTTATAATAAAAATATTTTGAACAATATTAACATCTCATTTAATTAATAAAAGAAAAAAAAATGTTTTTTTATCGGTCACCGCGCTCAAAGTGTAACTTGAATTAATATCAAAGAAAAAAAAAACAAAGGAAAAAAATACTGCATTAATAAAATAAATAAATAATTATAATTGCATAAGTTGATAAAAAATGCTATGCAATAGCTTTACCGCGGCAGTCTCCGAGTGCCACACGTCTTTTTATGTGTCGCTGGTCTGTTAGTGTCATAGTGTGATAAGTTCTAGATATTTATAAAACGATACTGTTCGCATATAATTTAACGTTTTCAAATGAAATCATAAGGTTCTGGTGACATATTATTACAGTAAAAAAATGTTTAACATTGGAATTGATACAAGAGATTTTTCGATAGGATGACCACAGATTTAATTGTCTTTGGATAATTAATATAATCTTTTAATACGTTACCGTGTGTTTTCATGTCTGTATATATATTATATTTGGTGTATATTTTGAAAATGAAACATGGAAAAAGTAATGGAAAAATTTCGGACTCATACACTGGGTGACATCTACATTGCTTCAAAGTAAGACTCTATTCAATTTATTTATGTTGAAATAAAAACGTTAATAACCGTTTCTGTGATCTGTTTGTGTTATATTTATAGCTATTTTTTGTGCGCGTCGCTTTCTGATAACGTTATTAACGTGTAACTGTTAATAACGGTTGTAACATTGCTTTTTAAATGCTATTGTGCTTTTTTGTTGATACACCTCATTTATTTCATCCTTGTAACACCACTCTGAAAACGCTGACGATGTAAGCACACCCTTATTGATCAAGGGAAGGTATTATATCATGGAATTAGTTAATTAACAATAGCACTGTAAGAGTGACAGAATAGCCAGGTTATTAAAAATAACTGATCGTTTTGATATGAATATAAAGTGTAAATAAATATCGAATTATTTTCTTTTACATAACATTTACTAAAACATAAATCACGTAAAGACGATTTCAAATATTTCTTAACAAAATTATAAGAGTGGTTTTACAAGTTCATTATAACATGACTAACATGTCTTCTATCAATCAAAATAATCACTTTCCTTAACCGCAATCTTATTTCAAATTATAACGATATCGTAAAGGTTTCATTTTCAAAAAATACACGACGGCCATCGGTTACGTTCTTTACATTAACCGAAAATTATTTTCAGTTATAAATAACACGTTGTTATAACGTTATTACCGTTTAAAAATAACAGTAACGAAAGTGATTATAGGGTTATATTTTTAATTATGTTTATTTATATAGAAAGTAACTAACAAATAAATGCTACTAATGTGGATATCGGGAGGTAATTTTGTAGATTCTAGAGTAGTTTAATAGGGTGTGGAATATTTATATTACATATAATGTTGTTATTAATAAACACTATTGGGATTATATAACTTGTCGCTATTATAAAAACAAGTTAAGCTTCTGAAAGACAATAGTTTCTAGTACCTCAACAGATAATAATATGTTATTGTAAATCTAAAATCGATTTAATTACATGCTATTTTTTACTGTTAATATTTGAATTTCTTAGAGTTTTATGTTTGAGTTTCTCAATAGTGATCTGATAACTCTTTAGTAATCATTAATTGTCACTTAAGAACCTCCTTAGAGTTTCAATTATAACGTTATATTATTAACTGTTATACGAATAACGTGTGATAGATAAAATATTATTTATAATGAAAAATTATATAAAATATGCATGTTCTATGTAAAGATTATATAAATATTTATGTAAATTAGAAATGTGACTGCTAAATTTATTTCCAGGATGATATATTATTCGAAGAGGAGGAACCGGATGATAACATGGACGTATCACCGAACGATATAAGCTCGCTCAATGACAGAATTGAAAACGGGCACACTGATAAGCCGAAAGAGGCAATGAATCTATCCCGAACGCACATACACAACAGCCAATCTTTCATATCGACATCGCAATCCCAGAACCAATTACGGCAGAATTTATCAAAACGAAAGCTGTCGTATACTCGTCCCGTGCCGAAAACGACTTACAGTTCAACGTCTATCACGAAATTGGGATCGCAGGAGGGTTTCTCTAGAAGACCTAGTACGGCCGGACCTAAGAGGAATTATTCTACGTCCAGTTTTGCTTACGTCTCGACTCCCTTTCACGGTTCAACGTTGTCAGCCTTCCAACAGCCGAACGAGTTCGCTTCCCAGTTCTCTTTGAAGTCGATAACAGACAGCGTTTCCGAAGTCGCATACTGCTGTTTCTGTTGTAAAACAAAGAAGAAGGAAAAAAAAGAGCCTAATAAATTTCTAGACTTCTCATTACTCACTGACCCTACCTATCTAGTTATACTCATATCGAGTAGTACAGTCGCCATATCGGTTACAAATTTTATTATATTACTACCGAAACACGCCCAAACAATCGGTTTCGATAAAGCGAGAGGCGCGTATTTACTCAGTACCGTGTCAGCTCTCGACCTGGTCGGACGTATCGGCGGTTCGGCTTTATGCGATTTGAATATAATGCCGAAGTCGTTCTACTTCGTCGGCGGCTTAGTTTTCTCCGGTATAGCGTTGATAATAATACCATTTTTGGAATCGTATGTAACTATTAGTGTAGTTTGCGCTTTCTTTGGTCTATCGTCCGGTATTAATAATAGTGTAACAACGTTGGTCATGGCCGAGATATTGGGTGTCGAGAGGCTGATGTCGACGTACGGTATCAGTTTGTTCGTAAACGGTATACTACAGTTGATTGGGCCGCTGTTATGCGGTGTGTGGTTCGAGAGAGATAAGAATTTCGTCAGTATGTTTGTCACGTTCGGTTTCATCTTTATCGCCGGTGCGTCTCTATGGTTGTTCATGCCGATAATAGATAGGCGTAAGAAGAAGAAAGCTAATTTAGAGAATGGATTTTCGGGTAAAATTTAATGTTGACATTTTTTTTTTTTTGTAATAGAGAGTATAAAAACGTTTATAACGAGCGTTATATGTTGGGAATTTATGGGAGATGATTTTTTTAACTTCTAGTTTCATTTTGTTATACAATTATGGTTGTTTTTTTCTATTTGTTGCCTGTCAAACGCACATTTTACTCCGTTTCGTTAATAGGATAATTTTTTAATCGAATTTCGTTATTTTAAACGCGATTTATAACGGTAGCGTTTTAACGTTACCTATAATACGCTGTTATTTTGTGTGATTTATAACTGTTATTATAATTATATAAGAATAGGTAATATTTTTTCTATTATTTTCTATAGCGTATGATTTTTAATCGATTATTTATATTTTGATGGTGACGTCAGCTTGGAATTAGTCTTTGGAATGAAAAAAACGGTATTCGTTTGTTGCAGTATTTAATCGTTTTTTGACTAGTATTTTTCGTGTGATTTCTTGATTTAAGTAATTGGTTTTGTTTTTTTAGTTTTGGTAAAGACCTCGAGGTTTATCTTCCTATACTCTTCTTTGAGGTCAGTACTTTTGTTACCTGCATGTGAGGCTTCCCATATAAGTTATATATACAACTTTTTTTAAATAGATTGTGACTTTGAATAGATTCTGGTCACCTGGTGTTAAATGAGGGCGTGATTTAAGATTGTAAAATGCTAAATCTAGAGGAACTGGTTGTAAAGTGCAGTTTCTGGAACACACAACGCGTCTCACTATTCCGGAGCTTCAGTAGTTCGTTACGTCCAATAATCCGACACCTTATATTGGCTACCCTATTTTTCCATGACCCTTCGTCGTTCGACCCTTTGTTGGTGTCATCTAGCACAGTATAGCATGGTTATTATGCACAAGTGAATGGGAAGTAATTACACTAATGAAATGTCACATAGAATCTGGAATGTTCTAACAAGGAAGTCGCCATCTTGTTAAAATACCTGAGGTCATCATAAGAGATTTTGTAATCGTTATCCACATGATTATGGCAGTAATGACCTATAAAGAGAATTAGTTACCAAAGTGAGCAGAGGTGGAATCAATGATATTATGACTAAAGATACGTTACCTGCATGAATTTTTTGACAAAACAAATGGCACGATAACGCACACATACGTCAAGCAATATCGTAATATCACACTATCTTAGATATAATGTGGAAGTGAGATGGAATAATTTCAATATCGGAGGTGACAAAGAAATAGTTATATGTTGCTTAGATACGGGCGGATTGACGAGACAGCCGTCAAAAATGAGCTAACTAGCCATGTTTTTACAAGGCGTTGTCGAAGCGCTTATGACGTATGTATATAGTTATAATATAATTGGGTGGAATAGAATAATTAAAAATCGTATTTATTTGTAGGAATGCGGGTAGTTTCTGAAAGATGCACTCTAGAACCAGTTTCTTATTAAAAAAGTAACAATTATATTACGCAATTACGTGATAATTAAAAAAGAATAAAGCGCTTTTGTCTATTCTTACAGGTGTGTGAACGTATACAATTACTATTTTTAAAATTGCAATATTTATTATTAAGATAGAATGTATTTTCTTAATACGTCGTCGTTGAAGTATTTTTTGTTTTTTCTTTTTTAATCAAATTTAGTATTATTTACATTATAACTAATTCGAGTATTACGTAAGCAGTATTTTCGTAATTTCTGACCGCCCCCTCCCCTTCGTCAGCAAAAGTACGGAATACTGTTGCCCCCAAATATGCTTACGTAAACATTTATACCAGGTGACTGTTTAGACAGTAGCAATATTTCTGGAGGACACTCAGTACTCGATTCTCGTTCTAAATTAAAAAAATACGTGCTTAATATTTGACCTAATTATCTAGAAAAATACTAAAATTATACACAAGGCTCTACGTGTCTATGTTAAAGCACGGTGTCAGTAACCGTCGGGTGATTTCACTTTCATTTGAAAGAGTACGTGGGAACGTCAGGAAAAGGTTTATTGCCTGTTTTACTATCGAACGTTATTAACAGGAGTTACCACCGACCGACCCGGAGGGTCGCCCATTGTAACTTTTACCACCGGTCATTGTACTTAGGTGTATTATTTTATTTACACGTTTGTAGCTATACTTTTAAAAGTCTTAGAACAAACTTAGGTTTTCTCGGTTGTTTATTAGTATTTGTTTTGATATTATTATTTTATATGTTAAATGTGACCGTGAAGTGTCATATCTTAGAATACTGCGAGTCACCTGGTATTAGTATTTTTTTAAATCTGTTCTGGTTGTTTTACGGATTCCTCTGCAGCAGGTAACCAAGCCTAGATATGTGTCGTTACATTTTGAAACAAGATAAATCCAATGTTAGCCGTTCATAATATTTCCTTATCTACATATCCCTCGTGCTTGAGTCGCGTCCTCACTAAAATTATAATAACTTTTGATAGAGTGAACTGATTTTAATGAAACGAAGACTAATTGTTACTCGAGGATATGTTTTACATTTCGCTTGGTGAGGTTTCCTCGTGATCGCAGTTATTTAGCATTGACGCGTGTTCATACAGATAGACTTTAAAAAAAAATCAAATTTTTAAAATTTATTTTTTACTTATTCGAAGAATCCTGCAAAGAGTTGATTATTTTCACAAAAATCTAAAACTACAGACACGTTAGATTTACATTCTTATTGTATGTATCTATACTAATATTATAAAGAGGTAAAGTTTGTGAGTTTGTGACGTTGTAAGGGGTAATCTCAGGAACTACTGGTCCGATTTGGAAAATTCTTTCAGTGTTATATAGCTCATTTATCTGGGAAGGTTATAGGCTACATATCATCACGCTAAGACCCATAGGAGCGGAGCAGCAATGAAGAATCTTGCATAATCGGGGTATTTTTTCCTTTTCGAACGCTGCCTTAACGATGAGAGATATATGATTGAGTTCTAGAGAAAAGTTGTAGCTTGATAATGCCTATTACCGCCCAACGAAGTGTGCACGGGTCAGCTAGTAGAAGATAGAGGAATAGTTTATAGTGGTTCATTACTAGGGCGATGGTAGCCCAGTGGATAAAACCGTCCGCCTCACACATTAGACCAGTACATGCAGACAATCCCCCCCCCCTCCCCCTCCTTTATTGCTTACGTAATGCTTCAACAGGTTACAGGTCAGTCAGTGTGTACATTCTCTCAAAAATAATTAATTTTATTGCATAGGTATTGTTTTTATTTTATTTACTCGGATTCGAGGTAATTGCGGTTGGTCTGTTTTGCTCCCACGGCGACATATGCGATGGTTTTATTTATAGGTTATTGTGCTATTTATATGATTTTTATAAATATTTGTGTATTATTTTTTGTAATAAAGCTATTTTTTAATAAAATATATATCTTTTATTGTATTATGAATAATAATAACACTGTGTAATTGTTCCTGCGTAATACGTTATATGTAATTTTTTTTTTCGGGTAATAAGGTTGTCTTTTTTTTTAATTTGTATTTAATAATAAAATTGATACAATGGTTTTTTATTATATATTTTAGATGGTAGACATGATAAACATAGAGCGGACTGGCTCTGAAGTGCAGCCGCCGGAACACACTAACAAGTGCTTAACGACAGATTTTTAATCCGGGGGTGGTAGCTAACCAGGCGGGCCTAGGAAAATGCTCTTCCTCTATGTTTTACTTAATCGAAAGCACCCGAATCAGTTGTAGTGATTCGAACGCAGACCGATCGACACGGTGTCCGAACACGTTAACAAATACGACATCACTGCTTCAAATATGCAATATGATATTTAAGAATCCTTTTAAGAAGAAATGGAGGTCCCCACGCTGAAGCTGTTACTGGTTTCAGCATGAATGTGTCGCCTCGCCCCCGGTACTACCACCCGACACACAGAAACACCGACGTGAACTAACAGTGCACGCATTGTTACGTTTCGTTCGGTCAGCGAGACCACCGGAGGCCCACCTCCCCTCTCCCCTCCTCCTACTCCTCCCGCCTTCAACACAGGCTGGCAACGCACTTCGACTCTTCCGGTGTTGCAAGTGTCTATGGACGGTGGTGATCACTTAACATCAGGTGATCCACCTGTTCGTTTGCCTCCTATCATATAAAAAAAAACCTACATGTAATTCGGGGCTCAGATTATCTACACGTGCTATCGTTATAGATTACTATAGACTTGCCCGCGACTTCATCCGCGTGGTATAGTTACTTTGGGCTAACACTAACACGCAGTGGAAACTCTCAGAGGAAGAAAAACCGATTTTGAAACATTCTTCATTGGTGCTCCGCTCCTGTTGGCCTTGGTGTCATGATATATAGCCTAGATATAGACCTCCTCGATAAATGAGCTATCTAACACTGAAATAACTTTTGAAATCGGACCAGTAGTTCCTGAGATTAGCGCGTTCAAGTAGACAAACAAACAACTCCTCCAACTTTATAATATTAGTATAGAAGTATAGATAAACTATTGTTACTTAATTTTCATGTGTTCGTAGTTATGTGTAAGTCATCAGTCTGAGAAAGAAGTACTGTTACTGAGAGATGATTTAAATGAAGTAAAAGCTAGTATGATATAAATAACTATATGTACCCGCGACTCCGTCCGTGTCGAACCTAATGTAAAACAGTGACTAATAAAATCATCTGAATGTATTAAACGTTGGCATTCGAGGGCTCCAGAGCGGAGCCATTAAAACGTTGGTGACGAATGACGGTCGTGAATTGTTATACTCTCGATAATAGCAGACAATCGAGGCTTCGAGTTGCTGATAATACGAATGAAAAAAACTTTGAGTGCAAAGGTTTAGATCCTATCCAGATGAAGCGAGATACGTGCGAGTCGACTCGCGCGCTTCAAAATATATTGCGTCCAGATACCGCGTTTTACGCGCGTTTCTACCATTGGAAACGGGTAAAACGTACGGATAGACGACTGACGACTATGTCGACTCGCCACTGACTCGCGCGTAGTACTGGACGCAGCAATGGGGCCTGAGAATCTCGAGGCGCGCGGCGCTCGAGTCGAGAGTCTCGCTCATTGCACGCGTTCTACGCGCGAGTTAGGAAACGCGCCGCACCATCTGGACGGGATATATGTAGCTCTAGTATCTCGGATACGCGCGAGTGTCTACGCGCGAGTCGAGAGTCTCGCTCATTGCACGCGTTCTACGCGCGAGTTAGGAAACGCGCCGCACCATCTGGACGGGATATATGTAGCTCTAGTATCTCGGATACGCGCGAGTGTCTACGCGCGAGTCGAGAGTCTCGCTCATTGCACGCGTTCTACGCGCGAGTTAGGAAACGCGCCGCACCATCTGGACGGGATATATGTAGCTCTAGTATCTCGGATACGCGCGAGTGTCTACGCGCGAGTCGAGAGTCTCGCTCATTGCACGCGTTCTACGCGCGAGTTAGGAAACGCGCCGCACCATCTGGACGGGATATATGTAGCTCTAGTATCTCGGATACGCGCGAGTGTCTACGCGCGAGTCGAGAGTCTCGCTCATTGCACGCGTTCTACGCGCGAGTTAGGAAACGCGCCGCACCATCTGGACGGGATATATGTAGCTCTAGTATCTCGGATACGCGCGAGTGTCTACGCGCGAGTCGAGAGTCTCGCTCATTGCACGCGTTCTACGCGCGAGTTAGGAAACGCGCCGCACCATCTGGACGGGATATATGTAGCTCTAGTATCTCGGATACGCGCGAGTGTCTACGCGCGAGTCGAGAGTCTCGCTCATTGCACGCGTTCTACGCGCGAGTTAGGAAACGCGCCGCACCATCTGGACGGGATATATGTAGCTCTAGTATCTCGGATACGCGCGAGTGTCTACGCGCGAGTCGAGAGTCTCGCTCATTGCACGCGTTCTACGCGCGAGTTAGGAAACGCGCCGCACCATCTGGACGGGATATATGTAGCTCTAGTATCTCGGATACGCGCGAGTGTCTACGCGCGAGTCGAGAGTCTCGCTCATTGCACGCGTTCTACGCGCGAGTTAGGAAACGCGCCGCACCATCTGGACGGGATATATGTAGCTCTAGTATCTCGGATACGCGCGAGTGTCTACGCGCGAGTCGAGAGTCTCGCTCATTGCACGCGTTCTACGCGCGAGTTAGGAAACGCGCCGCACCATCTGGACGGGATATATGTAGCTCTAGTATCTCGGGTACGCGCGAGTGTCTACGCGCGAGTCGTCTCGCGCGTAAAACGCCTCATCTGGACAGGCTCTTAAGTCCATTTACTTATCTACTTTTCTCTCGTACTTAAGTCGCGTCGTCATTAAAATTATAATAACTTTTGATAGAGTGAACCGATTTTAATGAAACCAAGTCTAAATGTTACTCGAGGATATTGCTTTATTAGTAAAAGAGGTTAATTCTTTAATTTTAGGGACTAATTGCGTTATTTACGCAGTAACCCTAATGACTTTAACTATTACAAAAAGTTTGAAGGTATAACTAGTTCTGGTAAATATGGCATCCTGTTAGTGACTTTTGTCATTGTTATGGTTAGCTGTAATCGATACAATAATCGGCACTTTGGTGCATCTCAGCATTACTCTTGTGTCACTTAAATTCAGAAGAGATCTATGTACAAGTTCGTTATATAAAACACGTTATTGGGATATGGTGGTTCAGGTATATATTATTGGAAGCTTCTACAGAAGAGAAAATTAAGAAATAGGAACATTGGAATTAAAAAACGACCACTAACAAATACACTTGCACGCCGTCCGGAAGATAAATATACAGTCTTTGATACTGAATGGTGAAAAACCAAAAGAGAATCAATATGAAGGTTTCTTTGACATGTATACGGTGGTCGCGATCAATTCAGACACCATTTCCGTGTCATACAAGGCCCTATGTAATATTATGGTTATGTAATGATTGATATACTCGTATTCTTTATTTCAGCTGGAACCTTTCGCAGAAGAAACCGGGGATTTAGATGAGTCGTCAGATAATCCAAAAATGATTATCACCCCTGAAGACAGCACAGCATCAGGCCAGCACAACGGCTCCCCTCCCATATTCCAACACAGGTCCAACGTCAACCTCGAGAGAGCGTCTCCGAATAAGGATTTCGCGCGCTCTGCTAGTGCTGCCCTAGTGACGACACGGGATATCGATAGAACGAGGAAAATCTCGACACCCGCTTCATCGAAACACGGTCTGCACCAGATGTCGAGTAGGAACCATTTGCCGTCGAATCCGTCATTGTTGGAGTCCGTGCCGGAAGGTAGGAGCAGTAGGGTGAACTCCCAAGAGGCTTTCGGGAGGAAACTAACAGTGCCCAGAATGCCGAAACGTAGTCCGTCGACATCCAGCTTCCAGTACATGTCGACGCCGTTTCACGGGTCAACTTTATCAGCTTTCGAGAAACCGAGCGAATTCGCGTCTCAATTCAGTCTGAAGTCGGTAACGGACAGTTTAGCGCCTATAACGTACTGTTGCGGGTGTAGGAAGAAAAGGGAGGACGATACAAAGAAAGAGCCTAGTAAATATTTCGATATACAACTTCTCAAAGATCCCATTTATCTAGTTATCCTCATATCGAACTGTACGTGCGCTATATCGTATACGAACTTTATTATCTTAGTGCCGCATTACGCGGAGGAATGCGCTTTCGATAAGACCCAAGGCGCTTACCTCTTATCGATTATTTCGGCTTTCGATTTAGTCGGTAGGATCGGCGGTTCTGCTTTATCGGACGTCGTATCAACACCGAAACGATATTTCTTTATATTCGGTTTACTTCTATCGGGAATCGGTTTGGCGATGATGCCGCTCGCGAGTAGTTACTCGGGGATTTCGGCTTTCTGTTCGGTTTTCGGTCTCGCGTCCGGTATCAACGTGGGTGTCACGGCTCTAGTTATGACGGAGATGCTCGGGACAGAGCGGCTTATGTCGTCTTACGGTATTTCCTTGTTCGTGAACGGTATACTGCAACTAATAGGTCCTCCCGTATGTGGTATATGGTACGAGCATACACATTCGTACAAACCGCTTATAGTTACTCTAGGGTTAATATTGATCAGCGGGGCATCGCTGTGGTGTTGCGTGCCGATAATAAATAGGAGAAGATTGGCGAAGAAGAATAAGGAGGAAGTTAAAGCGTAACTCTTTTTTTTATGTAGGATTTTGTTGGTATAAAAAATGGGTACTCTTTTTGGGCAAGAAAAAAAAGAAATATAAGAGTCTTGCAAAATTGCGACCACTTTTTTTTACTATTTCATTCAGTTTCAGTAGGATCACAATTCATAGGTAAATAACATTTCTCAAAATATAAATAGTTTTATCTAGGGCACAATATTTTCTATCGAGATGACCCTCTTTAATATAGTAATGATACAGATGATACAAAATAAACATTTATATATAAAAATCCAAGATGCACAGTCTCGAATAAAAGTAACGCTCAAAATCGTCCCCAAAAATTCAGTAATTGGAATCAGCTTGGAATTCTCAATTGTGCACTCATTTTATGCCGGACAGGTTTGAGACGTTGACTGTGCATCTTAGTTTTTTTATATATCAATGTATATAAATGATAATTATTAATAACTTAATTCGTATTAAGTTATTTACTTAATTTGAACAACATAACATTTAATTTTACGTTCAGATTATAAAGTAGCAATTCTAGTGAGATGGGGGCTGCTTTCCATTACGGTTGCCACTTGTGTTTTGTCGATAAATATAACTCTATGCAAACAAAATAACTTACGTAGAATAATTTTATTTTCTTCCAATTCTCTGGAATTAATTTTATTGGTGTGAAACATCTATAGGCGAGGGTAAAGCTTTGTCGTGGCGAGACGTGGCGACGCGACGCCATGCGCAAGCCATGAGCTCGCGTACCTATCGTGTATACAGTGGTGTTCACTACGTTACACGTGTGTTTCACATCTGCCAGGCGTCCCGTGACGGCTCAATTTTTGTTCGTAATTTTCAGTATAACGTCTCTAGTTTATGTTCAGCCAGTGGTCGATTTTAACTATTAATAAGTGTGCATATGAAAGTATAATTAAATATGAAGACGTCAAAAATAAAGAGACAACATGAATAATATCTACTTACTCTCTTTTCTCCACTAACACCTTATTAAATGATTTATTACGAAACATTTTTCTTACTTTTTACCAAATCAAAATACTTTATTTAGGGCAATTATGGCAACCCTATTTACAATCGATTATCGCAACATTATTGATTTTTTTAAATCGATTTAACAGTTCTCTCGTTGTAACAAGAGAATTGAGTCGGTATTTTATTAACTCTATTATTGTCGCATCGACAACTTTCGGTTGAGTCCATAATTGAATAATTATTTTGAATTTGGTTTCAATAACTCATTATTTTAACAATAAACATTTTCAATATACCAGGTGAATGTTTAGATAGTAGCAATATTTATGAATGACACGCCGTACTCGAGTCTCGTTCTAAATCGATTTAAAAAATAGGTGCTTAATAATTGACCAAATTATCTAGAAACATACAAAAATTATACTCAATCCTCTAAGGTTCCGCCGAAATTATTTATTATGATTAAATAATGCCACTGTTACAACTATTATTTCGAAATAGCGCAAAATATGTGGTGAGCAGGACTCATTACTTTTATGTAAATAGGTAGATAGTTACCAAGCATTCAGCCCGGGCTATGTATGGCGCACCAGCGCACGTAGCCAGAGACAATGCGCGAATAATGTGTTTCAATTATGTTACACGTTTCTTTAAAAAAATGTTATATAAATTTCAGTATTCATTTGTAATCATTTGATATGCGGTTCCATAAAATAAAAAATATATTATATTAAAAGGCTGCGAATGTTTAACCTTTCACCTGGTATTTTATGAAAATTGAACGTATATATATCTCTTTAAAATAAAATTTAAACTTTTTAAGAAATTACTAATAACATATTTTCATTTCCTATATAAAATGTATTAAAATTTTCTTTTCTAAAATTGTAACTGAGACAATCTCATATTCTTAAAATGACTTTAAATAATTAACAAAGTAACCGGGAGTAAAATCAAAAACGCGTAGAATATAAATTGAAGGGTGACCTATTTTTGATTTTATTTATTTACTCTTCTGATTTTCTTTTTTTTTCTTTTTGGTTCTCTAAACACTTCCCCAGCTCGCTACTCTCCCATTAATCGTGCCCATAATGCGAACTAACAGAATCCACTTAGTTAATTTAGAATAATTATTAACAATGCCTTTAACGAAATCAATTAAATATATACATATATACTTGTATGTATAATTCCAATTATTATTATGTACTTATAAAACAAATGAAAAATATATTTTAATCTTGAGATGTACTCTTGCCTTTCCTGATATATTTTATATAGTTTTTTAAAGAACTCTTATGTATCTGTGACGTTAGAACGGACAAACACAATAACTTCTCTGTTACTCTATATTTCTAATCTAAATAAATGTAGGTTAATAAAAAGTCCAACTTTATACATCTTCTACTTGATTAACTAATTATGAATTTCTTATAATTTACTTAACAATTATGTAAACTTTTATGATTATACAATGTTTAATGTTTAGCTGCCATTTTGTAACTAAATGCAAGGTATATATGTAACTCGTAAAAATAGGTTAAGAATTTGACATTTGTCATGGATGAAACGTAAATATAAAGTTTTGTTCGAGAGTGAAAGAGATGCTGCATGGTCTTACCGTAGTCTGATTTTTATTTCATCCGCTGTTCGTAACAGGCTAGCAGATGTCGTTTTTTAATGTATATCTGTTTCTTTTAATCCGTAAATTAGTTTAAACAATTAAAACAAGGTGATTTATGTCTCAAAGACTATGTAGACAATGTAATTATAAGGCTTTATTATTAATAATAAAGTATTTTTATTGATGTTTTTGTTTTTATTTGTTCCTAAAGCAAACTAGAAATTATCTGTGGTTTTTACAAAGTTGCTTAAATTGTTATTTTTTGTTCTAAATCATCTTAAACTATGGTTTTCACTTATAACCGCAACTATAAAACATAACCTAACATTTAGCATAGATCATAAAACACGTTCCAGAGATTATGTTAATCTTTAAAGCATAGCTTTACAAAACATTAAAAAGATGGAACGGTTTTCTCTATTATTTTCAAAACCAGTTTGTATGAAGTATTGAGACAAGGAGAAATATCGTAATGGGGTCGTCATCCAAAAAGAGTCTACCAAAATATACGAAATAAAGTTTCCATAGATTGGCAAAATTGCAATAGTGTAGTAAGAGACCTAAATGAGATAGAAATTGTAATCAAACGTTGCTCGAGTCGTCGTAAAATCACAAACCATGAAGGAAATAAATTACGTGTAGTTATTTCTATCTTTATTTGTTTGAGTGTAAAGTATCAAATTATTTGCCCGTACCGTAAAACTGCTTCCTCTGGGTCCAGTTGCGTTATCTAATTTTCATAATTCATCAGGACACCAAATAATATACGAAAATACTTCTAAAGTCCCCGTTAAACATTTTGACCGCTTTAAAACAGTTGCGCAGATAAAGTAATGCGCATTGGGAAGGAGAGAAGCACTCGGAACCGGAGAAAAGGCATGAATGTATCTATAAGGAAACAAGTAGCTGTCACCATTTTTATCCGCTCTAAATACAGCAGTAAATTCGGCTTTGTAATATAGTCACGAGTTTAAAACAAAACAAACGTTTACTTAACCATGTCTCGATGTTATACATATAAAAAAAAAGTCCTCTGCCACGTCTGTCTGTTCGGGATAAACTGAAAAAAACTGTACGTGTATGTGTTAAAATCAAGTGATTCCGGAGGAAGGTTAAGGTATATAATTTGTCAAGGTTTCTTTTATTATTAGGACGGGACGATGTCCGCCGAGCCCGCCTATATAATACATTATTTATACCTACATTGGTGTCGTTAATTTTCAGAAAGAGTCAAATGCAATTTTATCCGTTCATAAGATTTTAATTTTTTTTATAGATTCTCATATTTCAAACGTCTAGAATTTGATTATTGTAAAATGAAACTTAAAAAAAATATGAACAGCAACATTTGGGCTTCGTCCAAAATTCGTGAGTAAAGACTGAAAATCTTTAGAAAATCAAGATCTCATATAATCGATAAAAAATGAATTTGATTCTTTTTAAAAATTACCGACTGAGTTGTGTTATCCGCAACTATATCCAGAGCTGATTAAAAGTTAAAAACTGTATATTTTAATTTCTCATTGGATTTGAAAATATGAATCTATACATATAATAAGGATGTAAATCTCACGTGTACTTTTTCGATTTTCGTTGAAAAAATTGTTGCAGGTGTCTAGGAATATGTAATAAAATACATTTCAATCATTTTTAGGAATGTCTATTTGTATAACTCGCATCACGTACGAGGTTCAAGCATACCTTCGAGAATAACTTAGTCTTTGTTTCATTCAAATCGGTTCACTCTATCAAAAGTTATTGTAATTTTAATGACGACGCGGCGTAAGTACGAGAGAAAAGTAGATAAGTAAATGCACTTAATACATTCTGATGATTTTATTAATACTTTTTTTTTACATAAGGTGCACGCGGGCGAAGTTGCGGGCACAACTAGTACAAAATAAAGCACGGTAGTTTTTGGTGGGATTTTAGTCTCATGTAGTGGATTTTATATTTTATTCATTACTAGCCGACCCGTGCCCACTTCGTTGGGCGGTAATAGGCATTATCAAGCTACAACTTTTCTCTAGAACTCAATCATATATCATTACATAGTATAAAACAAAGTCCCCTACCGCGTCTGTCTGTTCGCGATAAACTCAAAAACTAATGAACAGATCTTTATGCGGTTTTCACCAGTGGATAAAGTGATTCACGGGGAACGTTTTGGTATATAATTTGTCCAGGATTTTTTTATAACCAGGGCGGGACAACGTCTGCCGGGCCCGCTAGTATCTCATAATTAAGACAGCGTTCGTAAGAAACGTTTTCGTTCGACCATTTTTCTCCGACTCCCCAGATATTACCCCCAACAACCTCACAAACTTTACCTCTTTATCATATTAGTATAAATAATATAATTAGTTAATAGCTTCTGCCCGCGACTTCGTACGCGTGGAATAGTTATTTTGGGTTAAGACGCAGCGGAAGCTCTCAAAAGGAAAAAAAGCCCCGATTTTAAAACATTTTTCATTGTTGCTCCGCTCCTATTGCCATTAGCGTGATAATATATAGCCTATGACACTCACAAATAACGTGGCTTTCTATTGGTAAAAGAATTTTCAAAATCGGTTTAGTAGTTCCTGGGATTACCCCCTACAACGTCACAAACTTACAAACTTTACCTTTTTAAAATATTAATATATAGATTATAGCCCCTGCCCGCGACTTCGTCCGCGTAGTAATAGTTACTACTCTGGGCTAACGCTGACACACAGCAAAAGCTCTCAAAAAGAAAAAAACATCTCGATTTTGAAACATTTTTCATTTGCGCTCCGGTCCTATTGGTCTTAGTGTGATGATATATAGCTTATAACCATTCTCGATGAATGAGCTATATAACACTGAAAGAATTATTCAAATCGGACCAGTAGTTCCTTTTTTTGTTTTTTGAGATTACCCCTTACAACGCCACAAACGCACAAACTTTACCTCTTTATAATATTAGTATAGACTAGCTGTTCCCACGACTTCGTCTGCGTGGAAGCTTAAGTAAAAAACAGTGATTAATGAAGTCATCTGAATGTGAATCTGAATCCATTTACTTGTCCACTTTTCTCTCGTACTTAAGTCGCGTCGTCATTAAAATTACAATAACTTTTGATAGAGTGAACCGATTTTAATGAAACAAACTATAAGTTACTCCTGAGTATATGCTTTACCATTTTCCTGCTGAGTGTTTATTGTGAACTCAGTACTTTAGCAGTGATGCGTGTTCATACAAATAGATAGACATTTCTAAAAATGATTGAAATGTATTCTATTACTTATTCCTAAACACGTGCAACAATTTTTTTTACGAAAATCGAAAAAGTACAGACACGTTAGATTTACATTCTTATTATATGTATAGATCTTGTGTTATTTGACTCTATATTTTGTAAAATTGGTGGTATTACGTAGTATAGTTCGGTTATCGTGCTTAAGTGAATGGAAAATAATACGACGGAGCATGAATTCTGGGACGCCACAAGGATTCCCTGGAAGGTTCTAACAAGGGAGCCATCTTGTTGGAATCATTGAAATAATCACAGTACACTTGTAATATTATCGACTACTCGACAATGGCAGTGGTGGTGCCTCCTTCGATCGGAAACCACCTGTGATGCGAATCAAATGCGATATCAGCGAGAAGTAGTAGCAAATTTTGTGATCACTCACCGGCTGGTTCGAGGTTCGATGCCGGTGGTCGGCGCCGACAAATTGTGATGGTGCAAGTAGGTTATGGTGGTGCGAGGAGCGCTATACGAGCGCGCGCGTCCTTCGCCTACGATGTGTGCGAGCGAAATGGGCCGGCGTCATAAGCGCCGTGGGGGATCGACAAACAAAAATGCTCCGACCCTCGCTGACACTATTTTTCCTAATTGACTATTTACGCGGTCGCAACAGGCAGTAATAATTTGGAAGATTGGTTGCCAAAAATAAAGTAAAAAAAAAACACAACAGAAATAATTAACGCATTTATTTCATTACAGTAGTCAAATGATCACAACACTTCCTTAAACATATCTTTACAGTAATATAAAAATATATTACAGAATCACATAAATCGACGTAGACTATCCAACCCACCGTTGGATTATTACAATTTTTTTTTATAAGAGCATAAGCTGATACAATCCTTTGATTCTGAATTATGCATAACTTGCACTCGATTGAATAGCTCATATAAAATACATAGTATTTCAGCGAATGACGTTCGCTCGGTTGCTTAATAATTGTGTTATGGAAGTAAAACTCGTTTACGCACGCTTGATCCGGGGAGTGAGCTGGTGAATGCGTCACGAGAGCGTTACGAAAACGTGTGATTGGGCGTGGCGAACGGAAGTTGAGAGGGAGATATACCGTTAGTGAAGATAGAGAGAGAGTTTCGTTTAGTATTTTCAATGAAAATCCATAATAAATCACTGTCGAAAATTAATATATGTATATACATAGAGATAGCACTAAAGAACTTTACTTCAGTCGTGTGGTCTAAAGTACACTCGTTTTTTATTGTATGTAAGCCGAACGTTTTATATAGAAAGCTGTGCTTGATTCAAGAATTTCCACGATCTTTCCCATAGACACGATTCTTGGTCTATATTTTGAAGTTATACTTCTTTTGGCGCGTAAGGGAAAAATGATGAGAGTAAATTTATACGATGCGCGCGCACACCGTCACGAAAAACCGACACCCTGAAGTTAGCTATAGTCAACATTTTGTTTCTTTGTGTGTGTTGTTTGTATTTCTTTGTATTAAAACTTTCAATGTATAAAATACCTTTTTTCTATTGTTAGTGTCGTTTTTTCTACAAACGTAGAATAAGGCGAAAGATAAAATTTTTGAAAAGATTTTTATCTTGTTACGCCAAAGAATTATAACTTCTAACGCGTGTACATAACTACACACACACTTTATTTTTCAGTGAAACTTTATATGTGCATTAGAATTCTAATCCACAACCTTTTTGTGTGACAATACAGTGGTGGGGTAAACACTGTGTCGGGCAGAGTTTCCGCAGTGACGCAGTGTTTCCGTGCCTTGGGGTATTGGAGAACAGTGAGACGTACGCTCTTCTCGCTTTATGAAAACTTTTGTGAACTACACACAATTTTTAATTATTTTACAATCTATATTTAGGCCCCACTGTTGGACTATTAACTCATTATTGTACCGGGATGGATATATAATAAATTTTCTTGCTTCCCAAAATTTATGACCCATTTTTATAACCTCAAACAAAACACAACATTATATACAGGAATCTTAAGTAACTTAATTTATTTCTTTAGATTAAACAATATCGATCGAGTTTATTGATAAATCATATTTTATTTAAATAAAAGACTATATTCAGTTACAAAATAAAAAAAAAACAGCAGAAATTACATAAATTAATTGTTATTATGTAAGCGAAACCCCCTCTCTTAAAACAGTCGTAAATCCGTCAATAAAAAAAATAATCCTTTCAAAATTTACCGCCGCATTATTCTAATTGGCCTTTTGAGAGATCGACAACAGATTGAACCGAAGTTCAATAATCATTAAGCTACCTCCAATTATCAGCCTGTAAAGTAAATAATCATAGCAAACATTTCTGAACAAAAACAAATTATGTTATCTACAATTATAATTTCAAAAGATTGGCTAGCCATTTAAAGACATGATACGGCATTTTGAGATTTGGATTTTAAAAAACAGCCAAGGGGTTTTTAATTGGTCGTCCGTAAAGCCCAGTGAAGCAATAAAGGCTTGGGCGTATAACCATTTTGAAAAAAAAAGTGTGAATAATCGTGGTAAGTTTGCTTTCTCTTTAGTTTTGTGTAAATCTAAATCAATTATACTATCGCAATGTGCACCTCATTACCCACAAATATACCCCATTATTACGTATTATGTACGTAAATAGATTTTGCCTTAATTCTCTTTGATTACAGATCGACGAGTTTTACTTAAAATAGAAATTATATATTTTCCTAAAACATATTATGTTTCTTTTGGAGATCGTGATTATTTATTCATAAATAATTATCATATATAGTAATAAAACACACAATATATATATATCTATTCATTATTCTCAAAACGATCAGTTGAAACTGTCCAATTCATCAGTGTTACCAGACTTATATTTCCAAATTACCGACTATCAAAAATACATATTTTTTATTCTTATTTTTAAATGAACGTATATATTTAGATTTCAACTGATCGTTTCAAAGAACTTCAAGGAATGTTTTTCAATAAAATTAAAAATTATGACGTAATTTGTAACTTCCTTGTTATATTCATCCCACTGTTGTACTTGAGTCGGATGCCTCGCTATCTAGTTTACGCGTCATAACTTGTGTCGACAGGGGGGCAACTTTGTCTTCTGACATAAGTGCACTCTTCGCTATACTGTTTCAAATACCGGACCCTCTTGCCGTCGCGTGCGCCTTAATTACACACAATTACCGCTATATACCTTCTGTTTAACCCGCTTTAGTTTTAAGTGTAATAAGGAACTATATCCGTATCTTTCGCCTCACAATAAACATTACCAACAACCTGTGATACTCGTGGGGGTTCGAAGATTGGTAGCTGCATCCACGGGCGACTAGGTAAGCGAATAAGTGCTGTATACACCCCTATCGAACACATACTTTCATATTTTCATAATATTGACAAAGTTACACTGACACGCATTCCCGTGTTCAGTCATATTAAGTTCTCATACCGCTCAGTGAGCACGGTTATTTAGACGCCTGCCTCACCACCCACTTCAATTTTGTAAAGATTCAAACAAATGACACCCTAAACCTTTTAAATTTATTATAATCAATTAAAACTGTAGAATAATTCAAAATAAGTGGTTCAAAATGTTCAGGATTTATATAAACACTGTACAATGTACACTCTCTCTTTCTCTCTTACTTACTTTGTAAATGTGTCGTTACATTGTCAAAAGAGCTAAATCCAATTTTAAGCGTTCATATAACGTGTTAAACTTTTTTAAAGATTTCCAGTTTTTATACACAGCAAGAACTAAGTTCAAATTATGCCGTTTATGAGGTTGTTAGTTTTTTTTTTTTTATATAAAATTCATATTTTATACGTACAAAATTTGAATACGAAATACGAAAAATAACATAAAATATTGGGAGCGGCTAAAATTGGATTTAGATTTGATATGTAACAACTCATATATTAATTTGCAGAGGCAAAACGATTAACAAATTTCTCACCTGTTTGTTAACTGATTTTTAAAATTTTTGCTTAGTACCTATTGACAAGCTTTAGTGTCATCATTTTTTTTTTTCGAAAAAGCTTGTTATTTAACCTATTGAAGCTTCAAAGATTAACGTACTATGGTCGAATTTCGACTACTGGAGACATTGTTTTTAAATAAAAAAATTTTAGTTGATTTTTATAATACCCATTGTTATATTTATAATTTTTATTAAATAAAGCTAGTAATGGCTGGGACTCTCCAATTGTTTTGCCGTGCGTAAATAATTATAGGAAAAAAAACACCGAGAAAGCAAATCTCGTTAGAAAATGACACCAGAGAATTGACAGAGTGGTTCCTTATTGCGAAAAGAGAGACTAAATATTTAGGGTTATGAAAAACCGTGAGATAAAGTGAAAATAAATCGGCAGGAAGAAAACCACATCAGAGATTATTTTAGCAAGTAAGCCTCGTTAAAAAAACTACTATACGGCTGAGGTCGCGATTAGAAGGCATATTGGGTAAGTCTTAGCGACACAATATAAGTGTATAATCTGTGAGCGGCGCGGAAGTGGGACGGTTACGATTTTTGTATTTTGACATTCAACAAGGTTAGTGTTACCGCGGCAAGCGTACCGTTCCGAGCCGTGCCGTTTCTGCGCCGAGTTTGTTGTTAACAGGTAGGCATTACGCTTTTAGAGTTACGAAGACCGATATGCATAGAAAACGATCTAAAGGATTAAAAGGAAGAAATCCACATAAAAAAATCGCCGAGGGCGTACACTTGGTTAAGAATCTAAACTGGAGTATAGAGGTCACTTTATTAAGAGTGGCGATCGAGCTGTTTGGGTTGCGAAAAAAAAAACATAAGAAAATATAAGAATAGATGGACATGAATAAATCCACGTAAAAGAAATAACGAGGAAGTAAACCTTGTTAAAAAAATACTTCGGAGGAGTGAGACTACGATGTAAGGAAGATTTTAAAACAATAAAAGGTGACCGATTAAAGGGTAACAACATTCAATCGTGTGCCAGTTCATGGTCACATTTAACATATAAAATAAGAATATCAAAACAAATACTAATAAACAACAAAGAGAACTTTAAGAAAGTCTGTTTTAAAACTTTTAGAAGTAAAAAACGATACTTTTAAGAGTAAAAATATCACACCTGAGTTCAATGAACTAAACTGAAGGGACGCTTTTCAAGGTTAAGGTGTACGTAACTTACTGTCGGATTGCGGCACATTGAATTAAATCATTATTACACCAGACACTCTTTATATAAATCAGGTGATTTGATTTAATGTCAGTTTTGTCTTTCTCGAGATAATTAGGTCAAATGTTAAGCAGCTATTCTTTTTAACTGATATCGAACCAGAATCGGGTACTCGGTAACCTCTGTGAGTATTGTTACTCTTTAACCATTCAGGCGGTATAATGCGAGGAAATCTGACACAAAAAAAATAGAAATAAGTTAAAAAAAATACCGTATTTATTTGAAAATTCGAACAATAATAAAACATGATGCGCCATTTTGAGATCTGGGTCTTAAAAAATCAGCCGAGGGGTTAACTTTCAACAAACACACATTACATTTTTTTAATATATATCATATTTATTACCCTTATAAGAGGGTTATGTTATAACCGGCTGATATTTTCCAAATATTTGTAGTCTTAGACATAAATTTCCAGAAATACTAAAGTAATATTACAATCAATCAGTCGGTTAATATATTATAAAAATCACACAAATTATGCGTAACGAGATACCTTATATATATCACAAAAAAACATAATAAAATATTTCAAAAATATTCTCTACTGTCACTTATTAATACACAATCCTCAGCCTTATCAATTATCCCAGCGTTGGGATTGTTGGCCTACGTCGGCTTTCCGTCACAGCTATAGTGATATGTACCAATTATTTTTATTTACCAATTTTTTTTAACGCTAGTATATTAATTATAGTATATAATCTTCAATGAAGACTGAATTGTTACACAATGAATAATATATATACCTATATACATGTGTAAAAATATTATTGCTTTCTTGTAGTCTATTGTTAGTATTTATAAAAAAGCAGTCGAAGATATCTGGAGGCTTAATTATACAAATAAATACATTAATTGTAAAATTATGCAAAAAAAACTTAACTAAATTATAACCAGGATCCGTTGAAATATACAGACTGACAGTTTAGTTAGTAGCAATATTTATAGAAGATGCTCTGCACACGATTCTCGTTCTAAATGAATAAACAGATGCTTAATATTTGACCTAATCATCTAGAAAAATTATACGTAATCCTCTACGCTTCTCTATGTTAAAGCACAGTGTCAATGACCGTCGGGTGATTTCACTTTCGTTTGAAAGTGAACGTGGGAACGGTATCAACAAAACAAATGGGTTTATTGTCCGTTTTATTATCGAAAGTTATTAACTCCGGGTCGGCCATTGTAGCTTTCGGCACCGGTCATTGCACCTAGGTTTACTACGTTTGTGTTTATACTTTTGAAAGTGTTAGAACAAACTTTAACTTAGGTTCTCTTTGTTATTTATTAATATTTGTTTTGATATTATTATTTTATATGTTAAATGTAACCATGAAGTATTATATCCTAGAAAACTGCGAGTGTTTAACCTCTCACCTGGTATTTACATATAATGCATAATCATAAATTTCACTAAGACTAATGTCAAATTAATGATAAATAATTAAAATATATATGTATATATAAATATGATACATCTGAGTATATATAAAAATTCTGCCGATACAAAATTAAAAAGTGCATGTATTGGCTAAAGACTACGAGTCAATAGTAACAAATCAATAGTAGGTCATTAATACGAACACTAGGACATTAATACATAATTTCCGGTATTGTAAACTGTATTACTTTATCATTTTTAAATACAAACCTATTTTTTTTTTAGACTTATCAAAAAGATCTCCAACGGTATGTATAAAAGTTTATTGCAATTTGTCATGTATTTATTATTAAAAATCCCAATATATAGTGTTTTGATTATAAGATCTATTCGTAATAAAAACATGTTTTTTGCATGTTTTTTTCCAATAAACTAAGTGCAGTATCTTAAGAACGTTTTCCTATAGAAAAATTTGTGAAACTCGGATTTCCACGAACCCTGATTATAATATAGACACAATAGTGCTAACAAATTATCGATACTCGATAAATTTGTTGACTCAAAATACAATTATAACCTAAAACTATATAAACGGATTACCCAAACGTAACAAACACAATATTAGCTGCTAGATTTTCTCGAAACTTCTTTAGATGTCTTGAAAGTAAAATACCAATATCGAATTCCAGTACTACGATTTTACAATGTGAAAAGGACGGAAATGGGTACTCCGCTAGAGACGGAAAGAGACAGAACTATACTAACAACCGATAGATGAGCGTGTCGGAATGAGACAAGTCTTATTAATAGACTAGTTGTGCCCGTGACTTCGTCCGTATGGAACCTGATGTACGAAACGGTGACTAATAAAGTCATCTGAATGTATTAAGTCCATTTATTTATCAACTTTCCTCTCGTACTTAAGTCGCGTCGTCATTAAAATTACAATAACTTTCGATAGAGTGAACCGATTTTAATGAAACCAAGACTATATGTTACTAGAGATATGGTTTATGATTTTCTTAAGTGGTTTTATCATGAACGCAGCACTTTAGCAGTGATGCGTGTTCATACAAACAGACAGACAGATAGACAGACAGACAGACATTTCTAAAAATGATTGATATGTATTTTATTATTTATTCCTAGACACCTGCAATGTTATTTTTTTTACATAATCTAAATAGTACGGACACGTTAGAATTACATTCTTGTTATATGTATAGATGTCTGTCTGTCTGTCAGTTTTATCAGGTTTTGACAGGGTTTATCATAGACGCAGTATTTTAGCAGTGATGCGTGTCCAAACAAAGAGACAAACAGACATTTCTAAGAGTGATTGAAATGTATTTTATTATTTATTCCTAGACACCTTCAACAATTTATTTTTCTACAAAAATCTAAAAAGTACAGACACGTTAGATTTACATTCTTATTATATGTATAGATTAACTGAGTTCCACGAGTTGTTTTTCTAAACCTTATTTATCTATGCTAATATTATAAAACTGTAGAGTTTGTTTGTTTATGTGGATAAACACGCTAATCTCAGGAACTACTGGTCCGATTTGAAAAAACCTTTCAGTGGTAGATAGCTCATTTATCGAGAAAGGCTATATATCATCACGCTAAGTACCTATAGCAACGGAGTACCAATGAGGAATATTACAAAATTGTTTCTTTCCCTTTTGAGAGCTCCCGCTGTGTGTCAGCGTTGGCTCAAAGTAACTATTCCACGTGGACAAAGTCGCGGGAACAGCTAGACTTTTATAATTCCTTCTAATGTGTTATTTGTCTCTACCTGAGACCTAGAATGGATTTGCTTCCTTTTAATACAGCCCGTAGCTTCTTAACGAATATTGAAGGTTGGAGAAGTACTGAGACTTCGGTGCCGTTTAAACTGATGAGGTTCATCTCTTCCTCGCAACCCTGGAATTTGTAAGAGATATGTAAAGTGGCAACACCAGTCAGATATACTCTGACGGTTTCTACTCTACTATTAATTACATTTTTTCGAAGTAGAAACTTTTTTTCAATGTTAGTCACGAACAGGTGGGTCACCTGATGTTAAGTGATCACCGCCGTGCATAGACACTTGCAACACCAGGGGAGTCGCCAGTGCGTTGCCAGCCTGTGTTTGGAGGAGGGGGGAGAGGGAGGGGGAGGATAGGTGGGTATCTGGTTAGTAGGTGGTAGAGCCACGCTGAAGCTATTACTGGTTTCAGCATGAATGGGTCGGCTTGCTTGGGGTAGTATCACCCTCTCATAGGAAACCGACGTGAAGTAACAGTGATTGCATTGTTGCGTTTCGTTCGGTCAGTGAGAGCGCCGGAGGCCCACCTCCCCTCTCCTCTCCCCCCACCCTCCCTTTCCCCCAAACACAGACTGGCAACGCACTTGCGACTCCCCCGGTGTTGCAAGTGTCTATAGACGGTGGTGATCATTTAACATCAGGTGACCCAACTGTTCGATTGTCCGCAGTGACATTAAAAAGAAAATCCGATGCTCTCACTGACCGAACGAAACGCAACAATGCAAGCACTGTTACTCCACGTCGGTGTTTCTGTAAGAGGGTGGTACTGCTCAGGGCGAGCCAACCCATTCATGCTGAAACCAGTAGTAGCTTCAGCGTGGCTCTACCACCTTATTTTAGTTTTGGTTACCAATGTTCCGGATTAACGCTACCATTATTGAGTAGGTAATAATATATACAAGTGTCTTGTTATAATATCAATGTTCTAACAAGATAGAGGCTCCCTCGTTAGAACTTTCCGGGGAGTTTTCGTTGCATCTCAGAATCCATTCTCCGTGGTATTATTCCCCGTATACACTTGTCCACAATAACCGAACTATATTATGTGAAACACCACCAATATTACAAAATATAGAGTCATACAACATGAGATGATGAATAAAATATAAAAGCCACTAAATGACAGACTGAGATTCCGTTAAGTGAAAATTTATTTAGACCCGTTAGAAACTAAATGAAACGTAAAATCGTCATTGAAAAGGGACAAAGGTATAAATATATAAGATATATCGTGCAACGGAAGGAGATGGAATACATTACACAGTGTTTCTTATATTTGCGGTCTTGTCATTGTTGTTATTCGGGTAATGGCAGGGCTTATAGAATCGTCGAATGAATTTTACTTATATTTCGATATTTTGTGGACTCGATTATAATATTATTAAGTAGGGCACCTTGACAAGGTTTAAGGTCCTATTATTGACCTCGGTGAGGGCCCAGCGTCCTGCAGGAGGCAAACCAGCCCTCGCTGCAGGAGAACCCTCTTCGACTGACACTATATTACACTCATTGTCCAACTTTATACCTGCAACACCAACAGAATAATATTATATTATACTAGCGGGCCCGGCGGACGTTGTCCTGCATTGATAATTAAAAAAAAATCTAAAATTCAACCGCAGCGCCACCTACCGGGTCCAATTGTGAATCTAAACCATTCTCGGACCCACTAGAACACGCACACAAAATTTCATCAAAATCTGTCCAGTCGTTTAGGAGGATTTCAGTGACATACACACGTACATACAAACTACTCAACAGATTGTCATGCGGTTTTCATGAGGTTTAGGTATATAATTCGTCATTTTTTTTATTATCAGTGATGGATAACGTCCGCTGGGCACAGTAGTCATATATATAAAAAATAATCAATTGATGGATGTGTGTGTGTACGCGCATACTTCAGAATGGATGCCCTTTTTTGGATAGTTCTTGTTTTACAATTACCATACTGACCTGTAACACTTAGCAAACTGACCTATAATAATTCACGTACTGGCCTGTAACACTTAGCATATAGACCTATAATAATTCACGTACTGGCCTGTAACACTTAGCATACTGACCTATAACAATTCACATACTGGCCTGTAACACTTAGCATACTGACCTATAACAATTCACATACTGGCCTGTAACACTTAGCCTACTGACCTATAACAATTCACACACTGGCTTGTAACACTTAGCATACTGACCTATAATAATTCACGTACTGGCCTGTACCACTTAGCATACTGACCTATAGTAATTCACGTACTGGCCTGTAACACTTAGCATACTGACCTATAACAATTCACATACTGGCCTGTAACACTTAGCATACTGACCTATAATAATTCACGTACTGGCCTGTAACACTTAGCATACTGACCTATAACAATTCACACACTGGCCTGTAACACTTAGCATACCAACCTATAATAATTCACGTACTAGCCTGTAACACTTAGCATGCTGACCTATAATAATTCACGTACTGGCCTGTAACACTTAGCACACTGACCTATAACAATTCACATACTGGCCTGTAACACTTAGCATACTGACCTATAACAATTCACATACTGGCCTGTAACACTTAGCGTACTGACCTATAATAATTAGCAATCTGACTTAGAACAATTAGCATACTGGCCTATAACAATTTCCATAATGACCTGTAAAAACTAGCGTACTGACCTATAACAATTAGCAATCTGACCTAGAACACTTAGCGTACTGACCTATAACAATTAGCAATCTGACCTAGAACAATTAGCATACTGGCCTATAACAATTTCCATAATGACCTATAAAGCTAGCGTACTGGCCTGTTACCATTTGCATAATGGCCTGTAATAACTAGTGTACCAACCTATAAAAATTATCAAATTATAACAATTAGTGTATCAGACTCACATAAAGATCTTTGTTAGTTGGTAACATTCAAGATGTCACGATTTCGTGGCAGCTAGAACGAAAGACAAATTCATATGTCAAAATGCTTTTTTAAAATTTTTATTAAACATATATTACGTACACTTCATTTTCTTATGGGGCTTTCATTTCTTTAACTATGAACCAGCGAGCTACAATTAGCATACTGACCTATAGCCTCTTTGTCTCTTTTGTTGACCACATAGATTTGACCGACTGGCACTCGGTGGAAAAGTATGTCTACCTGTGATAAGTGAAAAAAAAAGATGTTCTTATTGCCATACCCAATAATAAACACAAAGAAGAAACTCTAATTTCATAAAATAAACTTTATACTTTATTTTTGGCAACCAGTTATCTAGTAGATTCTTACTGCCATTGTCGAGTAGATAATAGTAGTTATATTATAACTTCCTTGTGATCATTTCAATGAATTAACAAGATGGTGGCCGTCTTGTTAGAACTTGCCAGAGATAACCAAACTATATGAATTATATATGAATATGAATATATATATGAATTTAAGCGCCATGTCAAGCGGGTTTTGGTGTCAAAAGGCTATTATAGAGTGGATCAATATGTGAACGATGGTGATGTCTGGAATTGACTCATCTCTGTGCATCCATTAAAAACGTTTGTGAAATTTACTATTATATAGAATATATTATTATTCTAAATATTATATATATTTGTTAAAAAGATGAACCAGATCGAGTTTCTTGCCGGTTCTTCTCGATGACTTGGTTGTTTTCCGAACCGGTGGTAGTTTTGACGTTCATGAGTGCCTTCTTAGGGCCTAAATTGAATAAAGTGTTTTGAATTTGAATTTGAATTATATTATGTAAAGCACCACCAACATTGCACAATATAGAGCCAAATAACACAAGATTAAGAATTAAAGATAAAGTCCACTACGTGACATTCCAAGATCCCACCAAATACTAGTAGAACTTACTATACCGAATACTTGAAAGTAATTGATATACAAAAACCCAAACACATAATTAACGTGTCACAGCGGGCACACAAAAATGACTGCATAATTTTGGATTATGCGGTCATTTCAAATAGTCTCGCGTCGCTAAAAACAACTTTAAATCATTCAGGTAAGGTCGAATTTGCAAAATCATAAGTTTATCGTATAACTATAACCATGTATGTATATTAGAGAGTTTTTTGATGGTTTTGAGCGCTACTTTTATCCGATATTGTGCGTCTTGGGTTTTTATATGTCAATTTTGAAAGTGATTGTTAGCAATAGTTCTGATGAAGTTCAGAAAATATTTTTATTTTTTTTATTTTACTAATCTAGATATCGCGTTAATCAAGATTTAATCTATTCTTTGGGGTTGGCTCTTTGTTTCTGGTTGAGGTTCCCTATATCCTTTTCTGTACCCCTGATAATTTCATTTCAATCCAACATCTACAAATATTATACATGGGGTCATTCAAGTATTACCAAAGCACTGATAGGGGGAGGGGGGTCCTAGATTTGCTTATTTTTGATGACATAGGGGTTGGGGACTCTGGATGGTGATTACGTCAGCAATAATTATTTACTGAATTAGAACAGATTTGAATATACTCATATGAATGTTTACGTAATTATAGGGGGAGTGTTAAGAGCATTGTTTACTTTTGCTGACCAGGGGGAGGGGGCGGTCAGAAATTACAAAAATTCTGCTTACGTAATACTTGACACGAAGAAAAACCTTTCGAGTATCCACTTTTGTCGGCCGTACTTATGACTGGCTCGATTTTTTCTAACGACTTATTTGTACGGGTATGAATATGGGTACGTACGGTGCGTGCGTGCGGGTGCGGGCGCGCTCGTTGGAGCAGTGCGAGCGCGTGCGAAGCGTCACGCGGCGTCACGCCGACAACGCCCGCGACGCGATCCCCGCACCGGCCCCACCACCGCCCGCAGCCCGGACCCCAACGTGCGACCCTTCATATCAATCGATATACGTAAATTTACACCATACCGTACCGTACAATAGTCACAAGAGTCAGCCGAAATCAAAATATCTTCCAAATTCCACACTGCTCATACAAAAAGACCGGCATCACACATCACACTTGCGACTCCCCTGGTGTTGCTAGTGTATATGGAGGGCAGTGATCAATTACCATCAGGTGATCCACCTGTTCCTTTGCCACTTATGATATATAAAAAAACAACAACAAGGTCTCTTACTATAACTCATTATACAGAATGTGTAGAGCATACAATAATAACACAAGGAATCTATACCGGCTGAATGGTTAAAGAGTTGCAGTATTCACAAGGGTTACTGAGAAGTCGTTTCTGTTTCTAAATCAATTCCAAAAATAGGTGTTTAATCATTACATAGTATAAAACAAAGTCCCCTACCGCGTCTGTCTGTCTGTCTGTTCGCGACAAACTCAAAAACTACCGAACGGATTTTCATGCGGTTTTCACCAGTGGATAGGGTGATTCATGAGGAACGTTTTAGTATATAATCTGTCAAGGATTTTTTCATAATCAGGGCGGGACAACGTCTGCCGGGCCCGCTAGTATTTGATATAATTATCTACAAAAATTACACACAATCCTCTATGCGTCTATGTTAATTGTGTCATTGTCATTGACCGCCGTCGGGTGAAGTGAAAGACCAACTAAGAAAAGATCATTTTTCGAAGCATGAACAAAACAAACGGGTTTATTGTCCGTTTTATTAACGAAGGTTATTAACTCCGGCTCGCCCATTGTAGCTTTCGGCACCGGTCAATGCACGTTGAGTTTCTCACGTTTGTTTACATACTTTTGAAAGTCTTAGAACAAACCTTAACTTGGGCTCTCTCTGTTGTTTATTAGTATTTGCTTTTGATATTATTATTTTATTTGTTAAATGTGACCATGAAGGACCATCTCTTGGAATTTTTCAAGCGACAAACCTGACGCCTGGTGTATATTTTACATAAATACAAGCAAGGATTTCAATGGTGTCTGTATTCAATTATTTTGTATTAAGTAACTAACGAAATGTTTTTTTTTTTAATTTCTTCTATAATTTTGTAAAATGTTCTGCCCAACATTAATAGGAGGACAAATTTCGTACTGTAAGCAATTATCATTAACGTGTAATTTATTTTCTGTCGTTGAGCCAGAATATATCTATACATATAATAAGAATGTAAATCTAACGTGTCTGTACTTTTTCGACTTTCGTGAAAAAAATTGCTGCAGGTGTCTAGAAATAAGTAATAGAATACATTTCAATCATTTTTAGAAACGTCTGTGTGTTTGTTTGAACACGCATCACTTAACTTAGTTACTTTAGTATTAGGTATTAGGTTAGTATTAGTTAGACGTCGACCGCGTGGAACCTGATGTATAAAACAGCGGGTAATAAAGTCATCTAAATGTATTAAGTCTATTTACTACCTACTTTTCTCTCGTACATAAGTCGCGTCCTTATTACGATTACAATAACTTTTAATAAACCGAACCGATTTTAATGAAACAATGACTAAAAAAAAGTTTTATCATGAACGCAGTATTTTAGCAGCGATGCGTGCCCAAACAAACAGACAGACAGACAAACATTTCTAAAAATTATTGTAATATATTTTATTACTTATTCCAAGACACCTGCAACAATTATTTTTTTTAATCTAAAAAGTACAGACACATTAGGTTTACATTCTTATCAGTTATATACTCTTATAGGTAATAACCGAAATAGGCGAAATAGGGCTGTTGTACAGTTAAAAAAATCATATGACTCGCTAATGACTGACCAGACTTGTTTGTTCCAGTCGACGAAGAGCGGTGGTTGTGACTGGGTGACTGATGCGACATGCGCGGCGCCCCGGCGTTGCTCGGCCACTAGCCAACGCGCCTGGCGTACCCTCAGCGGCTGGAGACGTCCAACAGTTGGCCCAGTACCAGGCCCGTAGCCACCCAACCCGTTTGCACTCCCCGAAGCCGACGGGGACTCTGAACAAATTTATTCAAGTGAGCATTATTTAGCAGCGGTCAACGAAATAGAAACGTCCGGTGATGTTATAATTAAAATGCTGCAGATACGTCATAAGCGCTGTTTTTTTTTTAACTTTATTTTTGGCAACTAATCTTTTAGATTATTACTGCCATTGTCGAGTAGTTAATAGTGTTACAAGTTCTTCTTCCATTCCATTTTTGGCAACCAGTCTTCTAGTAGACTATTACTGCCGTTGTCAAGCGAGTATCGATATTACAAGTTTCTTGATATAATTTCAATGAACTAACAAGATGGTGGCCATCTTGTTAGAACTTTCCATGGAGATTTTGTGACATCTCAGAATTCATGGTCCGTGGTGTTATTTTCCATTCACTTCACTTATGCACAATAAACAAACTATATTACATAAAACACCACCAATTTTACACAATACTAGCGGACCTGGCGGACGTTGTCCTGCCTTAATCCCAAAAGTCAACCGCAGCGCCACCTACCGGGTCCAATTGTGAATCTAAACCATTCTCGGATCCACTCGAACACGCACAAAAAATTTCATCAAAATCGGTCCAGTCGTTTAGGAGGAGTTCAGTCACAAACACACGCACACAAGAAATATATATAGTAAGATATAATCAAAAAACACAAGATTATGAATAAAATATAAAATCAACTACATGACAGATCAAACTCCCATAAGCGCTGTTATATAGCGCCTTGTTAAAACTTGGCTAACTACCTTCTTTTTGACGGCTGCCCCTTGAATAGGCCCGTATCTAAGCAAAATATAACTATTTCTTTTTCACCGCCGATATTGAGAATATGCCATCACCACATTTCATGTAAGACAGTGCGGCGTTACAATATTAATTTACGTATGTGTGCGTTATCGTGCCATTTATTTTGTCAATATATCATGTAGGTAACATGTCTACAACATTTTTCTTATATTATCATTATAAACGTCATGTTCGAGTCAGTGACGCGTTCAATCGTATACACTCGGCTCCCGACGCCATCAATTACGCCTATTATCTGACAACGAATGCATCATTGTAATAAATACGTAGTCTAATGGTATGCGAGCAAGAGGAACTTTTAAATGAAATCAAAAACACTATTCAATTTTGGGCCCTAAGAAGGCAATTATGAACGTCAAAACTACCACCGGTTCGGACAAACATCCCAGTCATCGAGAAGAACCGGCAAGAGACTCGATCTGGTTTATCTTTTTAACCAATATATATAATATATTAGGTACATGTCACAAACGTTTTTAATGGATGCACAGAGATGACTCAATTCCAGATATCACCATCGTTCACGTATCGATCCACTCTATAATAGCCTTTTGACACCAAAACCCGCTTAACATGGCGCTTAAACCCACAATCCGGCAAATCGGTAATATCCTTTGGGACCTTGTTGTAAAATCTAACACTATTTCCCAAAAAACTGTTACCGCTTTTACTAAGTCTAAAACGTGGGACAGCCAGTTTGTCACAGTTTCTAGTATTTAGATTGTGTAGGTTTTTTACGAAATCTAGCTTTTCAAGGTTCTTACGGACTTACATTAAATTATCAATAATGTATTGGGAGGGCAGAGTTAATACACCGTATTCCTTGAACTTGGTCTTTAAGGATAAGAATAATAATAAGGGTCTTTAAAGAGATCTTTTAAATTTAAAATGAGTTTCTTCCGCAACAAAGCTTCATTAACTTATTTCTAACTTATAACTACTACGTTTACTCCAAACTATGCAAGCGGATGAACTTATCGCTTCATCTTACAATGTCTGGCTTATTTGAGTCAAGACTTAACTACATTCTTATAATTACACCTACATATATCATAATCACAACATTACTAACTTATTCCCATGGTTTCACCCAATTTCATATAGACTCGACCGGTCTTTTGGGAAGACTACTTTCTTAGGGATGAAATTAAAAAAAAACAAGTGGGCATGTGCTTATGACCACACGATTGATGTGAAAAATTACAAATAAATACCTACCGCGTCAGTTTGTTTTTTTTTTATGTCAAAATCAAGCAAACGAACGTGTGGGTCACCTGATGTTAAGTGATCACCACCGTCCATAGACGCTAGCAATACCAGGGGAGTCGCAAGTGCATTGCCAGTCTGTGTATGGGGGAGGGGTAGGGAAAGGAGAGAGGGGAAGGGAAAGGGGGGAAGGAGGTGGGCCTGTCTGTTTGTCTGTCTGTTCACGATAAACTCAAAAACTACTGAACGGATTTTCATGCGGGTTTCACCAGTGGATAAAGTGATTCACGAGGAAGGTTTTGGTATATAATTTGTTAAGTACATTTTTATAATCAGGGCAGGACAACGTCTGCCGGGTCCGCTAGTTACACATATATCGTCATTCATCAATCATACTATTACTAGCTTTTGTTCGCGGTTTCGCTCGATTTCATGTAGATTTGACCCGTTCCCTCGGGAAGAGTACTCTTTTGTTAGTGAAAGCTACAAAACTAATATAAAAAAAGCGAATGTGTGCTTATGACCACACAATGGAAATGAGAACTTATAAAATCAATATCCGTCTACACGTGAATAAATATTGATTTTATACAAAACGTATACCAGGTGAATGTTTAGACAGTAGCAATATTTATGGAAAACACTGTGCAGTCGATTCTCCTTCTAAATCAATTAAAAAATAGTTGCTTAATATTTGACCCAATTATCTAGAAACATACAATAATTATACTCAATCCTCTACGCGTCTATATTAAAGCACAGTGTCAATGACCGTCGGGTGAAATCAAAGTGAATTGAAAATGAAGCCAACCAACTAACAAAGGATAATTTTTCGAAGTTTGAACAAACAAAAGGATTTATTGTCCGTTTTATTATTGAAAGTTATTAGCTCCGGGTCGCCGCTCGCAGGTTTTATCACCGGTCATTCAACCTGGTTTTATTTAAGTTATTTACCATACTTTTGGAATTCTTAGAAGAAACTTTACCTAAGGTTCTCTTTGTTGTCTATTAGTATTTGTTTTGATATTATTATTTTATGTGTTAAATGTGACCATAAAGTGTCATATCCTAGAATGCTGCGAGTGTCTAACCTTTCACCTGGTATAATATGTGAACGTGTGCGTACATATATATGTATACAGGTATATACCTGTACTATATTCTAACTTAGTTGTTTAGAAACCTACTAATCCTAAAGGTGAATTGTCCTTCTGTTCTATTTTAGATATATAGTGGTGGTTGAATTCAACTCAAAATTTTTTATTGATTTATTATCCTTTGGATTTAATAAAAAAGTTCATGACACTGGCAGAATTGTTGAATTCTCCACAGGCGCCAAAGACTAATAAAAAAAGAGTACCTTACACGTTCAAGGCCATACCATTGCTCAAAGAACTGCTTCTCCGTCTGCTAGGGTCAACTCTGGTCTCAGTCCTGGACCTGTGGGTCACTTTGGCAGATGTTACCGCGGTCCTGGAAATGATTATTATTATTAACCTAACTATACTAAAAACAAATCCGGAATAAAAAAAAAAAGTTACGTCACAAGTATTGAGCATGGAGATGCTTTAGGATTCCTTATAATGTGTATAAAGCAAGCAGATGTGGAAACCACTTTACTCGCATTTCGAAAAATATCTAAATATATAAAAATTGAGTGTCGTCATGTTTGTGCACGATGAACTCTGAAACTACTAAACCGATCTTCATGAGAGTTAGCATTTATATATAATTTGGTCCAACTTGGGAGATGGGATAATTTATACATCGATTAATGGCCGCAATTACAAATTAAATGATTGTCAATGTTGTTTATTGTTATTAATTGTAAGTTCCATCAGTCTCGAACAGATGGCGTTATAAATTAGTTTGTTAATAGAAAACTGTAGGACCAACTTCTATAGATATTTTATAGATGTCACCATTGTCATCGTGGACAAACATCACGTCACTGGATTTTTATATACTACGATGTAGGAAGATAATTAGTTTAATAATCAAGAATACCTTTACCTGTCCGTAGTTTCGTTCTCTTGTCGGGATGGACTCTCTCCTCTCTTCCCATTGCCAAGAGACCGTAGCCTAGTCAGTAAGGACAGCTCAGTCAATCCTCTCTTCCACATCGGCTTTGTTTGAACCGTCTCTGACTTATCTGTAAATTATATTGCATGTTACAGCCTACTGATCATGGCTTAGTAGTTAGCGAGTTAGAACACCAAAGAGAACAAAAAAAAACATTATGATTTAGCCATCGAATGGTGGTAGAACTTTTTATAAGGTCGTATAACTAGCTACCTCACTCAGGTAGAAAATCTATCACTAAGCACGCGTTGGTGTTCCGGCAGCGGCACTTGAGCAACTGTCTTCCTCTAAGGTACCAAATAAATCAAAAATATTTGGAAAATAAAAAAAATATATCTAGATTTCGACAACGGGTTCACGAGAATTAATCAAAAAGTTGATAAGTTTATTGCAGACATAGAATTAAATTCGCTATATAAAGTTTGATTCCGTAAAGCGCCGTCCAAAGTTAAGAAAACTAAGATTCTAAGGAAATTTTCTTTGCTGTGGATTATTTATAATCAGAGCGAAATAATTCAAGGCCTATTAGGGTGGGCCAAAAAAAACTTTTTTTTTTTTGTTTTTAGTTACCACGAAATTATCGTCCAAGATGACGAAAAAAAAATTCTGGAAAAGTTTGAGCCCTTAATATTAATTTTCAGAGGTGTCACATCGTGATTTTCGGTTTCCCATTTAAATTACACGGGATTTTTTTTTTTTCGAATTTTGATGTATCTCAACGAGTTATTCCGTGGTAAAAGTAAATACATAATTTTGTAGGAAATTAAACGGCCTACAAAATAGGTCTGATATAATTTTTCGCTAAGTCAACTCGGTTAAAAGTTATTCGCAGTTAAAGTTCAACCTAAAATAATATATGATGACTTTCACAATCTTTTAAAAAAATGCCTTAAAGACATAAAACAACATATTGTTCGTGATCTTTTTAGAATCTAACGTAACTTTTTAGATTTTTGTGAAAAAAACTGTTGCAGGTGTCTTTGAAGTAAGTAATAAGACATCTTTGTTTGGACACGCGTCACTGGTAAAATACTGCGTTCACGATAACACCTCACCAAGAAAATCATAAAGCATATCCTCGAGTAATAGTTAGCCTTTGGAAATTGTAATTTGAACTAACGGGTTCGAAATAAGTACGAGAAAATTGTAGGCGAGTAACTGAAATTCAATGTCTTACAAACACAGGATATTATATGACCTATAAATAATATCTAAGACACAGTAAATGAAAGTCTGTTTTTCGCATCAAGTTCTACGAGGACGAAGTAGCGGGCACAGCTAGTACTTAATAACATTAGATAGGTGATAATGTATAATTTTTCACCTCGGCAGCGGCTCAAGCCTAGGTCCGTTCCCTCGGCGTGGAGCCCTTGAGTGAGCTGCTCGCGCGGTACAGTCACACAAAATCTTACATCACTGCGACAACATTACACATATCACCTCCACACACGTGCACGCATACACGCTTACACATGCAAGTGGAAGGGTTTTATTTTTTCCCTTATCAAACTGAAATAGTTTAGAAAATTATCCGATACGAAATATATATGAGTTGCTGAGGTATGTATGCTTGGTACACATATATGTTTCCACAACACATATATGTATGAATAGTTAGCTTAGGTTAGCTCAGATAGGTCGCGAATGGCATGTATCAGGCAACAGCCCAAGCCGAGGTGTGCCGTGCACCCTTGAGCTAGTTGTCAAATAAAATCGGCTGAGTGCCTTAAGCGCTCGCCTTAGTAGTCCGGTGAAGCTGTTAAGACCTTGCTAGGTCAATAGCATAGTCAGTTCGAAAAAAAATATATATATAATTTTTCATCCAAAAACATCAAAATGCCTGCATTGGTAAATGATGCTAAATACAGTGTAATATACAAAAAATGCTACCCACTGAAAAATCTACACTCCGAAGGCAGTCTACATTTTCATGCCGACCTGCAAACTGCTCAGTACAACACAACTAACATTATAAATGAGATTGTCACTGTTTGTTACTACTACACCTGTCGTCATAAAATTTTGCGAACACATTGCCAGAAGTACAAAAAAGGATTATAGGGTACCTTTTATGCAGCTAAATTGTCCTATTCCTGAGGAGCAAATCAAATCTACAACAACACGAAAGAAGCCGCGAGCAAAAACTAGCGCATAATACGTTGACTGACCCCGAAACTGTACAAACAGACAGTAGTGGTGACTATATATTTGGTGATACTGACATAATCGGGTACAAAAATTGCACCACTTTACAACAAGAAATAAAAAAATTACCTGTTTTCACATCATGTTTCGGGCTGTTATTATGCACTCTTCTATCTAATTGTCTTCTCGGTGAACTATCATAAGAATTTTGACTCTGTGACCTCTCCACATTTGATCTCGCAGCCCTATAATCTGTATAATCACTGATGGCATTCTCGTTGACTTCAATATTACTGACTATGCTTACGGAATTGGTATTATTTCCTTGGGGAGTACTAACGGATACGGTATTATTCACTTGTGTGGTACTAACAGCGTTAGTATTATTCATTAGTGCAGTACTAACGGAATTGGTATTATTCACTAGCGCAGTACTAACAGAGTTGGTATTATTTATACTACTAATAGCAGTATTGTCATTAGTACTAATAGAATTACTTAAAGTTACACAATGCCCACTGTTATCTTGACTTAAAAATAAATACTCGTAAGTGGAATCTCCAGTTTCCAAATTGGGTAAAGATGACTTTCGTGTTTTCTCTGAGTTTTTTAATCTTCTTGGAAGAGGCGATGGTTTCGGTTCTGTGGAGGTTGATGCCATACATAATCTCTCATATAGGCCCTCTTGGTCTGTCACGTTGACAGCTGTGGTGTTAACGGCTGTCGCATTGACAGGTGTCAGTTTGACAGTGCTCATCAAACTTAGGTGGCCATAGTCATCGGTATCAGAGAACACGGTTCCGTAGTCGTTAGAGTTATGAACGTTGACCTCAGTATTGACTATATTGACGAAATTAGGGTCCGGTTCGGATCTGTGGAAGTCGAAATCGAAAACCCCATTATCGGAACCCAGGATGGGTATGGCTGTATGTGGGGCATCCTTATTCGAAACTTGGATAACTGTTATGTTGGATGGTCGATCACTGTAACAAATATAGTATTTTAATAACATACTGTGGTATATATATCTCTAGTTATAACTAGAGAACAATTTTTCACAGACTCACTATATGTTTTTCCAATTAGTGCTTTATCTCTATAATTAAATGTTAAAAGTGAATATAAAATATTATATAAATTTCCAGATTTAATGTAGCCAATACTGATTCAGAGGTTCATTTTTGAATGTGTAGCATACAAACAAACAAATATATTAACCTTTCTGTACCGTCTATATATATATTTTAATTATAGATGTAACGATTGACCGCGTTACGGTTCAAGATGCCAAACACGTTACACCTAGAGAGACTGGCTCTCAAGTTGAGATGCCAAATCACATCTATACGTATATGAGACAGGTTTTCAACTTGAGGGTCGTAGCTAGCCTGCTGTAGTTAGGAAGAGACGTGTCATCATCCAACTACATCCGAATGTTAATGAGAACTGTATACTGTAAGGAGAATTACGGGAACGCACAGGCATATGTGCATGAGGGCTATATTTTATACAACTCATTGACTAGCTGTAGCCAATTGAACTTCTCCCCAATAATATTGCTAAAATAATTTTATATCACAGCTCTCTTTCAATACATTCCAGAGATGAATTTTCAAAAATCCTTTCTTAATACTCACAAATATTTCTAGGGCGAAGATTTCTGTACGAGATTCATGCTAATCTATATAAATTAAAAAAGCGTATCACTTCGGAACCGCTGTACCTATTCGGCAAATTCTTTGTTTGTTGTGTTTCTGAATTTAATGCGTGGTTCTGATGCAGGAAATTGTTACAGAAAAGTGAAAAATTTTATAAAATTTCTATATAATTTTGTAGGTGGTGGTACAGCCACGCTGAAGCTACTACTGGTTTCAGCATGAATGGGTCGGCTCGCCCTGAGCAGTACCACCCTCTTACAGAAACACCGACGTGAAGTAACAGTGCTTGCATTGTTGCGTTTCGTTTGGTCAGTGCAAGCGCCGGATACCCAACTCCCCTCTCCCCTCCCCACTTCCCCACTTCCCCACTCCTCCTTCTCCCAAACAAAGGCTGGTGTTGTAAGTGTCTATGGACGGTGGTGATCACTTAACATCATGTGACCCACGTATTCGCTTGCCACCTATGATATAAAAATAAAAAAAATAAAAAAAGTGAGCAAGTCGGAAGACTTGTTGAACTTTTAAGAAAAGATTATTTTTTTCGTACTGACACAAGCTAATTTTGACTGACGGGCCTTCATAGCTTCACCTGACTATTAAGGCAAGCACTTAAAGCACTTCACTGTTTGGCAACAAGCACTGTTTTTTTTTAAATTAATAGTATAAATACCAAAGTAGCCGATCATCAGCTTGGGCTGTTGCCTTGGGATCAAGAACGCTAATCTCACTAAGTTAAACTAGCTTAGCTACATATACGAATTAGTAATAATGAGTATGAACTGAGAATTGGTTTCATTTTCTTCATTACCTGTACAAAGTTGATGTGGGCATGTGGTAATGTAAAATCTATACTAATGTTACAAAGTTGAAGAGTTCGTTTGCTAGAACACGCTAATCTCAGGAACTATTGGCCCGATTTGAAAATTTCTTTCAACGTTATATAGCTCATTTATTAAGGAAAATTATAGGCTATATATCATCACGCTAAGACTAACCAAAGCGGAGCAGCAATGAAGAATGTTTCAGCTTTTTTTCCCTATTCATATCTTCCACTGCGTCTTAGCGTCAGCATAAAGTAACTATTCTACGAGGACGAGGTCGGAGACAGAAGCTAGTATACATATAAATTAACCATACCTTGGCTCACGATCCACCGTTGATGGGGCAACGTCATCACTGACGACAACGGTCTGCCTAAACGCTTCGACATCCAAACTGACATTCTCCGAGCTGTCAGTTCTATCGATTTCAGCAAAGAACTCTTCGTCACTCTCCGTCGAACCTCGTTTAAGTATTGAATCGTCGAGGCATATATTCTGTCCGCATATCTTTGTGACGCTTTTCCTATCGCGGCCTTGGCTTGTACTTGGCAACGAGGAAAACGGATCCCAACTGGATATATCGACTGGTTCTTCGGCATCAGAAGTGGGACTTTCGTTCGGGGTAGGTTCAGTTGGGGTCGGGGTCTCGGCCGTCGCTGGTCGTGGGTTTGGTGCTATTTCGATTCCTGGTACCCTGTGAGTAGATTACACTTATTATCTACATGATAAATATAATAAACCAGGTCAGGTTGCTAAATCCCATGTTTTGGGACCCAATCCCATGTAACAAAATGAATATGGCCAATTTATAGAACTAGCAGATACCCACGACTTCGTCTACGTTGACATATTATTACACAGAGGGCAAAATAGAAAAAAAATGAATGTAAAAATATACTTTGCTTACAAAATTGATTTGTAAACAATGTTATCTATTCACATCTACTCTCCTGCATATGCGCATCACATCGCTTGTCCCACTTCACACATCGCAAACGAGTACTGCTTATAAATAACGTAGTCCTTAAATGAAGATATAGTAATAGAAATTCAGAACGTAATTTAAAAAAAAAAATAAATATTAATACAGAAGACTGACGAAAGTGTTACTTTGTGTTACGTTCATTGTAAATAAGTTACTCGAAGCATCAGATGTGGCTAGCATGTCTTTTATAATTTTTTACCTGGGAGGATATATCATGTGTTAAGAGAGTGGGATAAGTCTAACTCCTACCCACTAAAGTTACTTCACACACACATTTGGTCATGATGCAGGCACTGATTATGTTCATTGTTCATCGTTCCCTCAAAACTCTTTAATATAATCAAAAAGCCTTCCAAATTTAGACATTTCAGACAATTATAGATTTTTGTGGGGAAAAGACTTGTTGCAGGTGTCTAAGGAATAAGTAATAAAATACATTTCAATCATTGAAGTGAAACTTCTTTATCGGCGTTGGAAAAAATTTACCGTCACATTTTTCCGTTACGCGCCATCTTTTGAAGTGAAACTTCTTTATCGGCGTTGGAAAAAAATTTACCGTCACATTTTAAAAAATGATAATAAAATAATGAAAATAAAATAAAATAAAAAAAAATAATAAATAATAAAATAAAAAATAAAATAATAAATGATAATAAAATGATAATAAAATAAAATGATGATAATAAAATAAAAAGATAATAAAATGATAATAAAAATAAATAAAATAAAATAATAAAAATGAAAAAAATAATAATGATAATAAAATAAATAAAATGATAATAAAATAAAATATGATAATAAAATGATAATAAAAAATAATAAAATAAAAAAAAATAAAATAAAATAAAAAATAAAATGATAATAAAATGATAATAAATGATAAAAAAATGATAATGAGTAAAAATAAAATAATAAAAAAAAAAATAAAAAATAAAATAAAATATAATAAAATATATAAAAATAAAAAAAAAATAAAAAAAAATAAATAAATAAAAAAAAAAAATAAAAAAAAAATAAAATAAAAATAAATAATAAAATAATAAATAATAATATAATAAAATAAATTATAAAATATAATAATAACATGATAATAAAATCCTTTTGTTTAAACTTTATCTAATTTAACTTTATTTAACCAATTTCTGGAAAGTTGCATATAGATCATTTTGCGAAAAATAAGGCCTTAAACAAGTTTCACTTCTTACGTGTGTACACTAGTACACGCACACATTTTTTTTTTTAAATGTCTTTTTTTTATATCATAGGAGGCAAACGAAGAGGCGGGTCACCTGATGGTAAGTGATCACCTCCGCCCATAGACACTAGCAACACCAGGGGAGTCGCAAGTGCGTTGCCAGCCTGTGTTTGGGGGAAGGGAAAGGGGTAGGGGAGAGAGGAGAGGGGATGGATGAGAGGAAGGGAGGGGAGGCGGGCCTCCGGCGCTCTCACTGACCGAACGAAACGCAACAATGCAAACACTGTTACTTGACGTCGGTGTTTCTGTGTGTCGGGTGGTAGTACCGCGGGCGAGCCAACCCATTCATGTTGAAACCAGTAATAGCTTCAGCGTGGCTCTACCACCTATAAATGTCCGTCTGTTTGTTTGAACAGGCATCACTGCTAAAGTACTACGGTCATGATAAAACCTTATCATGAAGGCCATAAGCATACTACGACTAACATTTAGTCTTTATTCCATTAAAATCGGTTCCATCTATCAAAAGTTATTGTAATTATAATGACGATCGGAATAAGTAGAGAGAAAAGTAGATATTAAAGAGATTTAATACATTCAGATGACTTTAGTATTCGCTGCTTTTACGCGGACGAAGTCACGGGCTCAGCTAGTATTAAATATAATGCACTTATAAAAGCATAGTATAAAAGCAGCTAACCTGTCTGGTGGTACTGGTGGCGTGGGTGGCAGTGGGGACGTGGGGTCCCTGGCAGCTGCTCGTGGTACAGGCGGAGCCGGGGGCGCGCAATACACGTTTTCCCCTTTACTAACGATTTTCAGTTCCGCCAGCTTATTTCTAAGCGTCTTTACCCAGTCTTGCATTGTTTCCCTTAAAGTAAAAATATATATCTTTACTAACATTATAAACCTGGAGGTTTGTCTGTTTGGTTTTTCAAATTCAAATTCAAAACACTTTATTCAATTTAGGCCCTAAGAAGGCACTAATCTCAGGAACTACTGGTCCGATTTGAAAAATTCTTTCAGTGTTAAATAGCTCATATATAGAGGGAGGCTAAAGGCTATATATCATCACGCTAAACCCACCAATGAATAAAGGAGTACCAATAAAGTATGTTTTTAAATCGGGCTTTTCTTTTTCTCTTTTGAGAACTTCCATGTTTAGAGTTTATTGCGGACAGACAGACAGACGCCGTAGAGGGCTTTGTTTTATACTATGTAATGATAAACATTTAATAAATTTTCTACTATTACTTAAATTTATTATGACTTTTCATTGATAACACGAAACAACTCTCTTCCTATCATCATTAACGTGTTATCTCCCTCTCAACGTTCCCTTCACCTCGCCAGATCACACGTTTCCGTAACGCTCTCGTTACGCATTCACCAGTTTACTCCCCCAGTCAAGCGTGCGTAAACAGTTTTACTTAAAAAAAATCATCATAATTACCAATCCGGGGCCAACATTCTAACCGGGCCATGGTCAGTATCGATCAGGAAGTCATACTCTTGGCCCTGTCTTGGCCTCACGCTGCCTGTGACGTGCCTCGCCGCGGAGAGACAAGCTCGCCACACCGGTCGGTGCGTCAACGAGGTAGGGTGTTCTGCCTCAGGATACTGTTCCAAGTATGGGGTACGTCCGTTGTGAACACATAGTTGTGTCCACATTGGCTTCAATGGTGGTTTCTGCAAAATAAAGTCATACGTAAGATGTATATTGTAAGAGATACAATAATATCTACAAGAGGAAATCAAACTAAAATAGGTCGAACACTTTGAGGCACAAACATTGCACACAATTCCCTCAGCAATAGACTAGTACTAAATTGGAAGGGATTACCCAATTAAATAGTATCTGCTAATTCAGTACATTAATTTAAAAACCGACTCGACAGCTAGCTACAGACGTATAAACTATCTATCTTCTATATCTATACGTAGCTATAATAAGAATATACATCTAAGGTGTCAATACTTTTTAGATTTTTGTAAAAAAAAAATATTGCGGTGTCTTGGAATAAGTAATAAAAGACATTTCAATCATTTTTAGAAATGTCCGTCTCTCTGTGTGTTTGGACACGCATCATTGCTAAAGTACTGAGTTCATATTAAAACCATTCCAAGAAAATTATAAAGCATATCTTCGAGTAACGTTTAGTCATTGTTTCATTACAATCGGTTCGGTTTATGAAAAGTTATTGTAATTTTAATGACGACTCGACTTAAGTAGGAGAGAAAGTACATTAGGTTCCACGCGGACGAATTTGTGTCCACAGTTAGTCTTATATAATAAGTGAATAACTGTAGAGATCAAAAACCCAAAATTTCGACACCGCATGTGATATACATATATTAGCAATTATGCCGCTTGTTACGCCATCGCTACACACCACAATTGCTGACTAAGAGTTCCAGTCCCACGATGCGGTAGGTGTTCAAAGTATTACGCCATCGCTATACAACACAATCGATGAATAAGAAGAATGCCGAGTTCCCAGTTCCAAGTTGCGGTAGGTGTTCAAGCATACGAGTCAGCAATTTCCACAACAGGTGCACAAACTTAGTGGAAACGTTCGGTGGTCCGACTCCTCCGTTCCCACATTGTTCATGTATAAATACTTGGACGGAACCAACAGAAAGACAGTGTTAACCTAATATCGGTAGCATTCATTATGCTATTAGTTTTAGTTTAGGTTTAGTGTGAGAGTTAGCCTAACATCGGCGACACTCTCACAATGTAGGTTTAGTGTGAGAGTAAGCCTAACATCGGCGATAATCTCTAGTTTTAGATTCATTTTTGTAATTTTTATGTTTAATAAATTAATTTATAGTAATTTGGTTTTTTTTGGATCCTCCGGCTCTGACCTTCGTAACTCGCTTCTCTTTTAATAAATAAACAAATAAGTCATAGAAATAATTGGGCAAAAAAACACAGAGTGCCTATAGAAGCATGGTAGATGTGAAACTTTAATTAAATATATATAGAAATTCACCAATCTGTATCAGATCAGTGGCAAGGACATTACAAAATGTACAAATGATTAAAAAAAAATTACAACAAAATGCCAACATCACTACCAAAGTGTTCACAGACGGTCACCCATTCAAGTACTGACCACATCCGATGTTGAAAAACTTCGGTGATCGGACGAGAGCTGGTGTTCTCAACACTCTACCCGACACAGTTTTCACCGGCATCACTTTTTGCATCACAAGCACCATAGAATGCATCAATGGAATGTTATATTGTCCTAATCTAGGATTTCCTTAATAGTCAATCTTTAATATGTTGTCCTGTAGTACAATTACTCATAGCTTTTACAACTGTTTAGAATTACTACATAAATGTTTAAATTAATTGTAATTTTTTCATTTAAAAAAAACACCAGCTTTACTTATTTTATACTAGCTGTCCCCGCGATTTCGTCTCCGTGGAAGCTGATGTACGAAACAGTGACTAATAAAGTCATTTGAATGTATTAAGTCTAATTATTATCTACTTTTCTCTCGTACTTAAGTCGCAACGTCATTAAAATTACAATAACTTTTGATAGACTGAACCGATTTTAACGAAACAAAGACTAAATGTTACTCCAAGACATACTCTATAATTTTCATGAAATGTTTTATCATGAACGCACTACTTTAGCAGTGATTAAAAGTGCTGGAAATATACTTGATAACTTATTCCTAGACACCTGCAACAATTTTTTTATCACGCTTTTATTAGCTTCACCTGTATGTATGTATGTAACCGACCCCTTTGAGCTCGATTTTGTCCTACTTTGAACGATCAGATTTAATTCAAACTTTGCACACCTGTCAAAGGTCGATGACAATGCAATAATCCGAAAAAAAAAGTTAAAAAAATTTAACTAAAAAATTAAAAATAAATAATAGTTTAAAAAAACACGCTTTCATAAAAACATCCAACTAAAAACAGAAAATAAAATTTAATAAATTTGGATTAAGAATAGTGTAAATTAGAAATAAATGTATATTTTTGTGAAAAGTGACAAAAAAATGATAAAAATACTGATATCTGGAGGTGCTGATATTAACATGCGATGCGTCACTGTGACTTTTTATGAAAGCGTGTTTTTTTAGTTTTTTTAAACTATTATTTATTATAACAATCTAAAAAGTACAGACACATTAGATTTACATTCTTATTATATGTATAGGATAGATAAGATATCTAAGGCATGCAGTCTGACATGGCACACATGAACTCTTGTGACTAATAACATTGGTAGAAATCTGTAGGAAAATGAAACCTGCTCCTGATTACATATCTCGCAAGAGCTAAAACTGATAGTATAAAATACTACATTTCAATGTCAAGATAGCAAAAGTCTACAGAGTTAAGTACACAATTTAATAAAAATTGTCACTTCTTTATCATCTGAATTTGTAATCGTCTAGTGATATTCAGCCATTTCTGCTCTCTAATTAATGTGTACTTATGAAATAAGTAATTTCTTTTAAGTGAAACTACTTTTGGGATGGTGCGAAATGGATTTTATGAAACGACTAAACAAAAAAACAGTGACTAATAAAATCATCTGAATTCTCTCTATGGAGGTGTCCATAGTGTATTCATCTCATTCTCTTAAAAAATTATCAGTTTCACTTCTACTGTCTATGGACTCGCACTCTTCTTTTTTGATTCCTTTTTTTTTTCTCTCATAAATACATTTTTAAAGACAGGTGGCTGTGGTTTGATTCAAGTCTTCCCTTTCCAAATGGAAAGGGAACAAATGTTTCACTTGAGAATATTATAGGATATCACAGAAATATATAAATAATAAGGAAGGTTCTAGGTTCCTTATGACAGTTTTACTTGACAAGGGTAAAACACAAAGTGCACAATGACTGACCTTGATTGATTATAGAGACACGCTAGAAAGTGGATCGAACTTAAAATTAGTTTAGCTTAAAAAAATTCAGAAACATACCTTATGCCCAATAGGTAGTAGTTTACTTATGCTCGGCTCATTTGGTATCCGTTTAAGGTAAGAGTTCTTCTGTATCTCTCTATAGTATACAGGACCCTCATCTCTATCAGTAGCCATGTCCTTTAGCTATTCCTGAAAATGAGAGTTTCATAAAATTAGAAATTGCTAGATTTCACTTGTGGGTTTGCTAGCATATACCTATACTAATATTACAAAGAGATAAAGTCTGTAAGGTTGTAAGGGTAATCTCAGGAGCTACTGGTCAGATTTGAAAAAGTCTTTCAGTGTAAGAGCTCATTTATCGAGGAAGGCTATAATATCATCACGCTAAGACCAATAGGAGCGGAGTACCAATGAATAATGTTTCAAAAAATGTATCAATATGTAATAATATAATAACTGAGCCACAGCAACTCCTGGCCGGGTCAGTTACCTTAATCTATCTTAAGAAAAAAATAACGTATTTTGTGGCAATATGTACGCAACATTTTATAATTATCTGTTGAGTAATTAAGACATGATTAAGTAAGAAATAAAATCATATTATAATTATAATATTAGTTATCATTACAGTGATGGGCCTTTGATCTATAATAGTTCAATTCATTTTAGTTTCCTTTCATTTCAATCAACTAAACACAAAGTAGAGCATTGGTGTGTATGTATAGTCTGTCTGATTGATGTGTATAAATAAAGTTGGATGTAGTTTGTATGTACCAAGCTCCAAAATGACCGTTTTGATATTTATGAGATTCTTAAGACGGAGGACATTTCAGAGTATTTGACTTCACAGAGAGATTCACAGGGACTAAACAGTACTAATGATGATTACCAAAGTAAATTCAAAATTAAGTAAGTGAAACAAAACACATAACCCACTTGCAAGTACAAAAGAAAGCAAAAGAAATTGCAAGTGATGTTGATTTTTACTAAAATCACAAAAATAATACAAAAATTAACTGAGTTTTTGGCCAAATTATTCTAAGGATACCTTATAATATATGATATACTTATAAGACTTATACAATATAACATATAACCTTCCTCGATAAGCTCGATTAAGCTAGCTGACCCGGCCACGAGTTGCTGTGGCTCAGTTATTATATCATTACATTTTGAAAAATTATTCATTGGTGCTCCGCTCCTATTGATCTTAGTGTGATGATATAGCCTTCCCCAATAAATGAGCTATCTAACACTGAAAGAATCTTTCAAATCCGACGAGTAGTTCCTGCAATTTTTGTGTTCAAGCAAACAAACTCTCCAGCATTATGATATTATAGTAATAGTAGGTATAGAACAAGATGTTTAGACTTACAAGTTACACTAACAGTATGGGGTTAAAAAACATTAATACTCTAGCTATTCTTCAGCCTTTATTATGATTTATAAACATTATAAATATAACAAAAAAAAAAAAGAAGTTCGAATATTGTTTTCATTATTTACAGATTTACAGTGGTAAGAAGGTGTAACATGCTAATTCTAGAGAGAACTAGCTTTTAAGTGCAATTTCATTGAGTTTAATTTAATCCACAATTTAGTTATGGTATCTATCGTAGCTAAATAAATGGGCATGTTTTCATTATTTACAGATTTACAGTGGTAAGAAGGTGTAACATGCTAATTCTAGAGAGAACTAGTTTTTAAGTGCAATTTCATTGAGTTTAATTTAATCCACAATTTAGTTATGGTATCTATCGTAGCTAAATAAATGGGCATGTTTTCATTATTTACAGATTTACAGTGGTAAGAAGGTGTAACATGCTAATTCTAGAGAGAACTAGCTTTTAAGTGCAATTTCATTGAGTTTAATTTAATCCACAATTTAGTTATGGTATCTATCGTAGCTAAATAAATGGGCATGTTTTCATTATTTACAGATTTACAGTGGTAAGAAGGTGTAACATGCTAATTCTAGAGAGAACTAGTTTTTAAGTGCAATTTCATTGAGTTTAATTTAATCCACAATTTAGTTATGGTATCTATCATAGCTAAATAAATGGGCATGTTTTCATTATTTACAGATTTACAGTGGTAAGAAGGTGTAACATGCTAATTCTAGAGAGAACTAGTTTTTAAGTGCAATTTCATTGAGTTTAATTTAATCCACAATTTAGTTATGGTATCTATCGTAGCTAAATAAATGGGCATGTTTTCATTATTTACAGATTTACAGTGGTAAGAAGGTGTAACATGCTAATTCTAGAGAGAACTAGCTTTTAAGTGCAATTTCATTGAGTTTAATTTAATCCACAATTTAGTTATGGTATCTATCGTAGCTAAATAAATGGGCATGTTTTCATTATTTACAGATTTACAGTGGTAAGAAGGTGTAACATGCTAATTCTAGAGAGAACTAGTTTTTAAGTGCAATTTCATTGAGTTTAATTTAATCCACAATTTAGTTATGGTATCTATCATAGCTAAATAAATGGGCATGTTTTCATTATTTACAGATTTACAGTGGTAAGAAGGTGTAACATGCTAATTCTAGAGAGAACTAGTTTTTAAGTGCAATTTCATTGAGTTTAATTTAATCCACAATTTAGTTATGGTAGATAGAAGTGGGCAATAAAAAAGCTCTACAACCTTGTGATAGTTGGCAAACACCTGCAGGTGTTCTGGCATCTAGGCTGCACTTTATATCTAGTGTTTTACCTTCTGTGGTCACATATACAGTTAATGTCAGGCGAGTTTGTGATCAAATGTGAATACTATATAAAGAGAGATAATATTTACATATATTCTGTGGAATAAGCAAGAAAATTCTGTATAAACCTTCAAGTCTTGAATAATTCCAGTAACGAACAGATTCGGCAAAGATAAATGCGTTTTATGAGTGTGTAGAGACACTTCCGAGAAACTTAAAACACAACTGTCCAACAATTCATATTCGCATTAATTAAGAAGTACTCGGTACTAAAAACGAGTATACTGGACATTCACACCGGTGACTCAATACAGAAATATGTTTATGAATCCTTAAATAGGCAGGAATTGAAAAGCGTACAGTATACTTTACGTTGTACAACTAAATAATATTTCCAATGAATAATTAATGACGTTTCGTAACATGTAGCACGCGAATAGGTGAATAAACGTCCCAGGAAGTTCTTTTGTGAAATATGTAATGTAAGTTTGTATATAGAAGTATTACATACCTGAGAATGTTAACAGACCTTTCTCTTTAATAATTGACTTTTAAAGCATGACCTTCATGCTTTATAATCACAGTGGCAGATCACAATATCTTAATCTTTATTACGAAATACATTATAACGGTCACTCTGAAACACTTTGTAAACAATAGATTATATTCGTACACATAACGCAACAAGCAAAAACGCCATATTCAATTATTATTTACTAGTTGACACATTGATGACATAAAATAATGTTACCAGAAATAAATTTTCTCAATGGCCATTTTCATTATTATAAAGGAACATCGAATCAAAAAAAGGAAAAGTTGTCTAATTGTAACTCTTTAAATTAGACTTTTTTATAGATAAAAATAATTTAAAGATACCACAAATAAAAAATACTATTAAATATTTATCATACATTCATATTTTTTAATACTTAACCATTATCAATTCCAAGAAAAATAATTCGTATTGTACTATTTATTAACTTTGACAGCAATAGGCATGATGTGTTTTATTCTATTATATGTAGTTATAATATAGTTCTCAAATTTTAATTTATTTCGTCGCGTCACATCGAGAAGAAGGCAAAGATAATTGGCTAAGTTCGATTTTCTATAGTGTTATCTTTGTCCATCGCAGTCATTGTTTAATCAATTTCTTAAATTAATTTAATTAAAGCCACACATCTACTTTAGAGATTAATCATAGATTTTAAAGGACCGATATCACATAAAAGATTAAATAAATGTATAGTAACAATAGTTGATATACTCAATTTGCCTTTGCATATACATATATGTAAATGTTTTTTTTGTTCAAACTGTTATAAAGTCTCTAAAAGACTATATTGTTCATGTTTGCTGTTCCTGTTTATATTCAGTGTCATAGAGGTACTGAGGTAAGTTAATATGCGATAAAAAATTAAGAAAATTATTACAGTATTATAAATTGTAACACTCGAAGGAAAACATTAACAATGAAATACCTAAAGGCAATGATAAAATAAATAAAATTATGAGTGTTCTTTTCTTTGAAATTGATATTGGGTATATTTTAATATTATTATTGACTCAAAAAGTGTTTTTTTTTTAGATTTTAAATGGTGAGTCAACATCAAAGTTACAGATTAGCAGTTCCTCTTGGTAATCTTGGAAATAGTGAACATATACGCACTTGTAATTCCTTATGTTTTTGATTTCTCTCTGAAGCCACCTTAGTAGTATAGGACGCGAGAGCGTTATCGCGTCACTACTTTAGCAGGATGTGGCAGCATGAGTATCACATTGCTACTTTCAGAAGGTTGAAGATAAATGCAAGAACTGACTCCGTTTGTATAGACTTGGAAACGTTTCGGTGGCATGTTTACGAATCCTTTATTATTGAACTGAGCAGGCATATTTAAAAGATACAAGTAATAACAATAAAATAATAACAATAAAAATACAAGTAATTTTAGAATACAAGGAATTAACAATACATAATATCTGGGTAATAAAAAAATAAGAAATGAACAATGACAATAAAATAATAATTGAGTAAACAAAAATGAGCCGGGACTAGTATAGTTGTTTGGTAGTATGTGCTTTGTTGTTTGCACGACTCAGGTGCACACTTAATCCGACTAAAGTGAGCGCATCTTGCACTCCTGAAATGCCTGATCTTTTCGGAGCGCCGCGTTTGGTTTCTCACGTAAATTGTTGTAGGGAACACAGCAATCTTGTATGTCGCTGCAATATATATAAATTTTTTTTTACATTTTATTTTATTTAATTAACATTTACTATGTTGATTACAGGATCGAAATTAAAATAATGAATGTGTATTATTTTAAATTTATTTTAAATGTTTTTATGAATAATGAATATATATGCTTTGAATATATACATATATATAATATGCTTTGAAATTTGAATGTATAAAATCGGGCCATATTACTTTATAGTCAATCCAACGTTACACAATTCATTTAAGTACCCGTTGATTGCGACTCAGCAGTATTCGAGTCAGTAAATCATTTTGTTTATATATTATGAAATGTCGTATTTTTTTCTAGTTCTGTGAGAATATGACTTAATTTTTTAGGGAATTCGGATGATTGGCATTGGCAGCATTGGTGACAGCTTGTGACATTGACATATTTAATTGTTGTGTAGTTACCGTGTAAGTTTATGTGTGTACCTACGTGAATTTAACAAAATGTAAGTTCGTACTTTGTTTATATTTATATCGTGTAACGTTTCCTGCTGGTTTTTACGTTATTTAATTAGAATGTTGTGTACTAAAACGTTTATTACTTGAATTTAGTAAATGCAGCTGTCACTGTCAAAAGAAGTTCTTTATCTCAACGCAAGTGCGCTGCGATCGGAGCATATTTTGGTCACGTGACCAATTCAACCGCCAAAATAGTTGTCATTATTTAGCCGACAGACTGTTTTCCATCGTGTCAAAAAGAATCGTTATTTTTATATTTTATTTTCTAAACCGTTACCGGTAGTATTGTTAAGGTTTATTTATTTTTATAACTTATAAATAATGGCGAAAGTGCATATAACAAATGTTGTAGTTCTCGACAACCCCAGTCCGTTTCTCAACCCGTTCCAATTCGAGCTAACCTTTGAATGCATTGAAGAACTGAAGGAAGACCTAGAATGGAAGATGATTTACGTCGGTTCAGCGGAAACGGAGGAGCATGATCAAGTCTTGGACACGATATATGTTGGTCCTATTCCCGAAGGAAGGCACATGTTCGTTTTCCAAGCACCTCCACCTGACGTCACGCGGATACCAGAAAACGACGCTTTGGGAGTCACAGTCGTCTTACTCACGTGTTCTTACCGCGGTCAGGAGTTCGTCAGAGTAGGTTACTTCATAAACAATGAATATAGTGAATCGGAGCCAGAATTACGTGAGAATCCGCCAGCGAAGCCCCAGTTCGATAAGGTCGTCCGGAACATTCTAGCGTCGGAGCCGAGAGTGACTAGATTTAAGATTAACTGGGCGGAACCTGACGCCGCGACGGCAACAGACTCTGGTGACGGAAACCTAGAGACCTCTCATGCACCAAGTAATGATTCTTACGGAGCGAGTTTTAATGCGGACAGTCAGATCAGTGGAATTGAGTTTCAGGGTAGTCTGAGTGGTTATGGTGATAACTCGAACTCAATAGCTCCTATGGAGTGCTGAGGTAAGTTATGTATTGCTGCTTTTATTATATTATACTATACTATATATAGTATTGCTTTTGGTATACATAAAATATTAGGTTTTGCTTGATTATTTAGGTTTCACTTATCCTTTGGGACCAGTAGTTTTTTTTATATGAAAGGTATGTCGTGTCCTTCTCTGTACTCCTGACAATGTGTTTGTTAAATTTCATGACAATCAGTTGTGTAGTTAAAAGTAAACAAACTCAAATTCATATTTATAACTAGCTGTGCCCGCGACTTTGTCCGAGTGGAATCTTATGTAAAAAACAGTGATTAATAAAGTCATCTCAATGTATTAAATCCATTTACTTATCTACTTCTCTCTCGTACTTACACCACATCGTAATACATTGTACGTCATCATAGGGGAGATGGACCTCCGGTGCTTTCACTGACTGAACTAAACTCGACAATGCGAGCACTGTTTGTTCACATCGGTGCTTCTGTTGGTCGGTCGGGTGGTACTACCCTGGGCTAGCTGAACCATTCATGCTGAAACCAGTAATAGTTTCAGTATGGCTCTACCACCTACTAAATTGTCTGTCATCATTACATAGTATAAAACAAAGTCCCCTACCGTGTTTGTCTGTCTGTTCACGATAAACTCAAAAACTACTGAATGAATTTTCACCAGTAGATAAAGTGATTCATGAGGAAGCTTTTACTATATAATTTGTCAAGGATTTATTTATAATCAGGGAGGGACAACTCTGCCGGACCTGCTAGTTATAGATATATAGATATGTCACAAATATTGGGGAAAGAAAAAACATGTAGATAGAACTATGGCCTTATTAACATAGATTTAACTTATTTATATTTAATTCAAAATATTATTTTTTTGTTTTTCAGATTGCAATATGTTTTCTATAGTGATATACCAGAAATATAAAAGTGAGCAAGTGAAATCAAGGTTAATGGACTCATTATTAGATTTGTATGTAAAGAACAGACTGATTGCTTACTATTTATGTGTAATTCTGTATCTAAGTCGGTTCTTGTTTCACGCAATGTGTCTTGTGAAGAAAATTGTACAGAATTGTTACACTGATTGTTGCTGAGATAATTTATTATATCATCTGAGAAAAGAGAACAAGGTATCCATAGTTGCTAAAGAGTTTACACTAACTGGAAGTTATATAGTTTGAAGTTTGAGAGGATATTTTGTGTGATATAGTGGTTTTTTGTTAGTCATACCTGAAATGTGTATATTCATCTCAATTTAGTTAAGAATCAAGTATCGCTAATTGCTATTTATTTCTCTGTACAACATTTATTAAAGATTCAGATAAAGCAGGTTGTATAGCAGTTGTATACCTAAAAATTACTTCTGAAATTACACTTGAAATTAATAAAAATGCTTTTCTATTGTAATTATACCTAAAGTAAATATTTATAAGATTTTTCTAAAGTTATCAATAGGATCTATGTTTGCTAGTGTAATGCAATAGAACCTTTGTAAGTTGGATTTCAAGAGAGCCATCAAAAAATTCGAGTTAGAATTTTCAACTTTTGAAAGATTTTGATTTAAGCGGGCTTTGTAAGTAAATAATTCGACTTATAGAGGTTAAAATCATTCTTACTAATGATGAGTTAACATTTTTAGCAAATTTTTAAAGTCTGTAACTTGTTGTTTTTGAGCTATACAGTTAATTAGTGTTTGTAAAGTCAAACATTTCTATTTTAAAGGTACAATTGTGCAAGTTATTTTTTCGAATCATGGGAGGAAATTAGTACCGAAGTGACTTGTACAGACTCAGTTTATTTCGTCGTATAGAGGGTTCAAATTTCGAGTAATGGCGTTTTTGGGACTTCAAGAGAAGTGAAATAAACATTTTTTGGCTTCTGAAGCTTATCGGCTCATCGATATTCGATTTAAAAAGGTTCTGATGTATATGTTTATATTTACAAATTCTATGATGGAGTATAATAAATATATAAAGACTTGTTTATTTCTACTATAAACAATTTTTTTTTTCTAAAATAGTCTATGGTCCATATGTTGTTATTCCACAATTCTGCCAGTGTCATGTGGATTTTTCACCATTTTAAAAAAAGGGATACGTAACAACCAAATCGTACATGAATTATGGAAATGAGTTTTTGGGTATATTTCAAAGAGTTTGTTAAATAATCTGGCAATACTGGTGATTATATCATGTGTGTACTTTATAACTCGAGGATTTATTTAATTATGTAGTGGTTAAAAATTTAAGCATGTAATATAAATTGATATAAGATTTATTCAGTGTTTTTATTCATAGCTTTAAGGATATCACAAATGAAGGTTTATTTACAAGAAAGAGATGATAATTTGCGTTTCTAAACAATTGTGAATTGTATACATTATTAGCTGACCCGGTTACTTGATGTTGTGGCTCAGTTATCATATGTTAAATTAAAAATGTGATATAGTATTTGGTATTCTGGAGTAACATAGTAAATAGATTAACAGATATCATATTATTATGAGTACGGCGTACTCACGTGCCCTCAATGTGCGCGAAGTTTCGCCGCGAAGATAGGCTACATAAGCCATCTTCGAGCGCACCAACACCATTTCTAAGTTTAGAGGTCAAAGTGGTCGCTATGGCCGAAACCGGTCGGAGCAATCATTATCATCAGATTAACAGAACACGTGCGCCATGTAATAAACTGGAATTGAATAAGAAATGACTAGAATAACGTGGCGCCATCTATGAGATACCTATAATAGTCGGTCCTACAGTTTTCTGTCAACAAATTAATTTAAAGCGCCATCTGTTCGAGACAGATGAAACTTACAATTAATAACAATAATCAACATAAAAAAAATTGAGGCCATTAATCGAAATATAAATAATCATATTTCTCAAGTTATAGCTAATTATACATAAACGCCAACTTTCATAAGAGCAAGATCACTTCAACTGGACCCCCCATTTTCCACTTGATCATAAAAATTAATCCCATGTATTTTTTTCAGGAGTTCATACCATGATAAAATGATCCCCCAAAACGATTTCAAAAAATTTCGATTTTAACAATATTTTTTTTTACAATGAAAATTTTAGGTACTTTTAATTAAAAAATGGATTGTAAATCAACCGTTAAAGTTAAATTAATGGGACTTGAAGTATTTATTTTTAAAATGTTTATATTTTGATAAAATATTAATACCTAAAAATTATTTGTTTATTATCATATTGTTAATTAACTTTTAAGTTAACAAATGGAAATTTCAATGACTTCTCGGTGAAAAAATGAAGTTTTTTTTATCGGTTACATGCGTTATTTATTAAAATTTAAGATTTCAGAAAAAATTTCACTGTTCGCGATTAGTTTAAACAATATGAATTTATTTATCACAGCGCGCCGAGCACCAGGCGCTGTCAGAATACCGCGCCGTCGAGCGTCAGACTACGTTGCAGCTTCGATTAATTATATATTTTTTCTGAAATCTTAAATTTTAATAAATAACGCATGTAACCGATAAAAAAAACTTCTTTTTTTCACCGAGAAGTCATTGAAATTTCCATTTGTTAATTTAAAAGTTAACTAACAATATGATAATAAACAAATAATTTTTAGGTATTAATATTTTATCAAAGTATAAACATTTTAAAAATAAATCCTTCAAGTCCTATTAATTTTACTTTAACGGTTGATTTAAATCCATTTTTTAATTAAAATTACCTAAAATTTTCATTGTAAAAAAAAATATTGATAAATCGAAATTTTTTAAAATCGTTTTGGGGATCATTTTATCATGGTATGAACTCATAAAAAAAAATACATGGGATTAATTTTTATGATCAAGTGGAAAATGGGGGGTCCAGTTGACGTGATCTTGCTCATAAAGATGGGTTCATCGCGGACACTGGACACTGGATTTGTATATATTTACTAGCTGACCCGCGGAACTTCGTCTGCGAAAAATCGGGTATTACCTGCTCCGATTTTTCCAAACGCAAATAATCTTAAAAACCTTAGTCCCCCATTACAGGGACATCTACCAGGTCCAATTGTGAATCCAAACTATACTGTATGTATTGTCAAGAAATGTCTTCCCGGTATCCCCTAGGTTTCTTCTTTGACCCTCAACTCCGCGCCCCATTTACTATCCTCGCAACAACAATAATTTTACCGGCTTATTGTTTTTATGTTGTAACTAACTTCATCAATTAACATACTGTAAAAAGGAAACTTTATCTCCATGGATTTTTACATTTTGATTTAGCTCTTTCTTCTAATAAGAATTTGTAAAGTATACATGAAACCTGTATCTAATAACTTAGTAATTGTTTTCTTTTCTACATGGACCGAGATTGTAGTGAAACAAAGACTAAGTTATTCTCGAAGATATGCTTTATGATTTTCTTGGTGTGGTTTTATTGTGAACTCAGTACTTTAGCAGTGATGCGTGTTCATACAAACAGACAGACGGCCAGACATTTTAAAAAAATATTGTATTGTATTTTATTACTCATTCCTAGACACCTGTAACAAATTTTTCCACGTAATTCGAAAAAGTACAGACACGTTGGATTTACATTCTTATTATATGTATAGATATAGATGTATATACAGTATGAAAAAGTCAGTGTAGTCTTTGAAAGGAGTTTTACGTCGCTTACACTGATGACGCTAGCTAGACCTTATCGGTTTTATTACAAAAAGTTAAATACGTATTGAATACTTGCTTTAAAAAGGTTTCGAATTAAACGCACCGCGCTCGCCCGAGGCAAGTTCGCGTTATCCTTTTTCGCAAGTCTAACCTAACGTGACCAAAGCGAGACAAAAGAGCAAGATGGCGAATATTCAGCGGCCGCGGTGCATTTAATACGAGACCATTTTAAAGCCAGGGTTTAATACGTATTTAACTTTTTTGTAATAACACCTCAAGAGTTTAATTCAAAACATAGTTAAAATATTATATGCATCTAAAATTGGCATTTATGTATTAAGTTGTCTCGATGTTATAGATTTATTTATGGCAACCAATCTTCTAGTAGATTATTACTGCCATAGTCGAGTACGTAAAATGATATTACAAGTTTCTCGCGATCATTTCAATTACCTAACAAGATGGTGTCCCTATTGTTAGGACTTTCGAAGGGGTTTTGTGACAAGTCAGAATACATGGTATTATTTACCATCCACTTCAACTGTCCACAATAACCAAACTATTTTTGGGGCGTGTTCGATGTAATATATATATGATAAATTAAACACTGACTTTTGCAATCGAGACTTTTAATATTGGACATGACATAGTCACTTTTAAATGGCCAGTTAGCTACACCACCTCCCTACGGAGAAAAGAAAACCCAGTACAAAAACATTTACCTATTACAACATACACATATTTACATATCACGTCGGGGTCACCAATTTTGGGGCGTGTTCGATATAATATATATGTGATAAATTAAACACTGAATTTTGCAATCGAGACTTTTAATATTGGACATGACATAGACACTTTTAAATGACCAGTTCGCTACACCACCTCCCTACGGAGAAAAGAAAACCCGGTACAAAAACATTTACCTATTACAACATACACATATTTACATATCACGTCGGGGTCACCAATTTTGGGGCGTGTTCGATGTAATATATATGTGATAAATTAAACACTGACTTTTGAAATCGAGACTTTTAATATTGGACTTGTCTGCTGAGGAAAAACAGATATCCGTCTGTCACATCGAATAAGTCATCTTTTCAAAAAGGCCACAGTGTGCATAGACACTTTTAAATGGCCAGTTCGCTACACCACCTCCCTACGGAGAAAAGAAAACCCGGTACAAAAACATTTACCTATTATAACATACACATATTTACATATCACGTCGGGGTCACCAATTTTGGGGCGTGTTCGATGTAATATATATGTGATAAATTAAACACTGACTTTTGAAATCGAGACTTTTAATATTGGACTTGTCTGCTGAGGAAAAATAGATATCCGTCTGTCACATCGAATAAGTCATCTTTTCAAAAAGGCCACAGTGTGCATAGACACTTTTAAATAGCTAGTTCGCTACAACACCTCCCTACGGAGAAAAGAAAACCCAGTACAAAAACATTTACCTATTACAACATACACATATTTACATATCACGTCGGGGTCACCAATTTTGGGGCGTGTTCGATGTAATATATATGTGATAAATTAAACACTGACTTTTGAAATCGAGACTTTTAATATTGGACTTGTCTGCTGAGGAAGAATAGATATCCGTCTGTCACATCGAATAAGTCATCTTTTCAAAAAGGCCACAGTGTGCATAGACACTTTTAAATGGCTAGTTCGCTACACCACCTCTCTACGGAAAAAAGAAAACCCAGTACAAAAACATTTATCTATTACAACATACACATATTTACATATCACGTCGGGGTCACCAATTTTAGGGAGTGTTCGATGTAATATGTGATAAATTAAACACTGACTTTTGAAATCGAGACTTTTAATATTGGACTTGTCTGCTGAGGAAAAATAGATATCCGTCTGTCACATCGAATAAGTCAACTTTTCAAAAAGGCCACAGTGTGCATATACACTTTTAAATGGCCAGTTTGCTACACTATATAACGCAAAACACCACCAATATTATAATATATAGAGCCAAATAACACAAGATTATGAATAAAATATAAAATCCACTACATGACATTCCAATAATCTGCCAAAAACTTCCTTGTTATAGATTTGATATAATACATATTTATACCTAAACTAAACTGTGCCCGCGAATTCGTCCACGTGGTACTTAATGCAAAAAACAGTTATTTATACATTATATAATATCGTGTTTGTAAGAGGTTAAATTCATCTACTTACCTACTGTTTTCACGTACTTAACTCGAGCCGTCATTCAAATTACCTTTTGATAGAGAGAACCGATTTTAATGAAACAAATACTAAATGTTACTCGAGGATATGCTTTACAATAGAGGTGTTGTCGGTAACGCTGTACTTTAGCAGAGATGCGTGTCCAAACAAACACTTGTAAAAATGATTGAAATATATTTTACTAGCCGACCCGTGCCCACTTCGTTGGGCGGTAATAGGCATTATCAAGCTACAGCTTTTCTCTAGAAATCAATCATATATATCTCATAATTAAGGCAGCGTTCGTAAGAAACGTTTTCGTTCGACCATTTTTCTCTGACTCCCCAGATATTACCCCCTACAACCTCACAAACTTTACCTCTTTATAATATTAGTATAGATTATAGATAATATAATTAGTTAATAGCTTCTGCCCGCGACTTCGCACGCGTGGAATAGTTATTTTGGGCTAAGACGCAGCGGGATCTCTCAAAAGGAAAAAATACCCCGATTTTAAAATATTTTCCATTGTTGCTCCGCTCCTATTGGTCTTAGTGTGATGATATGTAGCCTATGACACTCATAAATAACGTGGCTTTATATTGGTAAAAAAATTCTAAATCGGTTCAGTAGTTCCTGAGATTACCCCCTACAACGTCACAACGTCACAAACTTTACCTCTTTATAATATTAGTATAGATTATATAATTAGTTAATGGCTTCTGCCGGCGACTTCGTACGCGTGGAATAGTTATTTTGGGCTAAGGCGCAGCGGAAGCTCTCAAAAGGAAAAAAAGCCCCGATTTTAAAACATTTTTCATTGTTGCTCCGCTCCTATTGCCCTTAGCGTGATAATATATAGCTTATGACACTCACAAATAACGTGGCATTCTATTGGTAAAAGAATATTCAAAATCGGTTTAGTAGTTCCTGAGATTACCCCCTACAACGTCACAAACTCACAAACTTTACTCCTTTATAATATTAGTATATAGATTATAGCCCCTGCCCGCGACTTCGTCCGCGTAGTAATAGTTACTACTCTGGGCTAACGCTGACACAACAGAAGCTCTCAAAAAGAAAAAAACATCTCGATTTTGAAACATTTTTCATCTGTGCTCCGCTCCTATTGCCCTTAGCGTGATGATATATAGCCTATAACCATTCTCGATGAATGAGCTATATAACACTGAAAGAATTATTCAAATCGGACCAGTAGTTCCTGAGATTACCCCTTACAATGCCACAACGTCACAAACTCACAAACCCACAAACTCACAAACTTTACCTCTTTATAATATTAGTATAGGTTATTCCTAGACACAATAATTTTTTTTCACAAAAATTCAAAAGGTATAGACTCGTTAGATTTATGTTTTGATTATATGTATAGACTAGCCCCTGCTCGCGACTTCGTCTGCGTGGAATAGTTACATTGGGCTAACGCTAACACGCATCGGAAGCTCTCAAGAGGAAAAAAAAACGATTTTGGAACATTCTTCATTGGTGCTCTGTTCCTATTGGTCTTAGCGTGATGATATATAGCCTATAGCCTTCCTCGATAAATGAGCTATCTAACACTCAAAGAATTTTTAAAATCTGACCATTAGTTTCTGTGATTACCCCCTACAACTTTAGAAACTCACAAACTTTACCTCTATAATATTAGTATAGATATGTGTTTTACGCAGCTAAGTCCAGGGCGGTCAAGAAGTTAGGCGAAGACTGTATGTGCGTTGTTTTAAATGGATCACAAGATACATTTATCGTCTAAAACATAACACTCCCCACTGGTTTTACTCTATACTACGGCTATTTTCGATCCTATAGTAGCTTCGGTGTAGTGTTATGCAATACGGTGGTTAACCCACGCTATTCTATTAACACGTATTATTTATATACTCGTATAATCTGTGGGGACGTTTCCGACCGACTTCGTAATCTTCATTGCTAAAGGGCACGTTGGATGCTTAACGACCCGTGAGGGATACCTATCGGTAACCCGTTAGGTAAATTGAAAGAAAACGAAATGGTACGAATAACAAAATTAATAGGTACTGAAATTTTTGAATGATATATTCGAAACGCCGACAAGATTTATACTAGGACAGCCCAGTACATATATTGAGAAAGAATTATTCTATACTAGCTGTGACGGCGACTACGTCCGCGTGGAATTAAATCAAAAATACTTTGGTTTTTTGTTGAGGATGAAGTCCTTTTACTTATCTACTTTTCTCTCGTACTTAAGTCGCGTCGTCATTCAAATTACAATAACTTTTGATAGAGTGAACCGATTTTAATGAAACAAAGACTAAAGGTTACTCCAAGGTATGGTTTATGATTTTATTCATATAACATTTTTAATTTTTTAACGGTTCCAGTTTTTTTACATCGAGAACAAAGTTCAAATTTTGTCGCCCATAAGATTTTTTTTTTCACCTTTATATTTTACACTATGATGCGGATGATACGAAATCATTTCAAAACAGCGATAGAGACATATCAGTTTGTTCACAAAATACAGTTATAATTGTTTCAGTATTTCTTTCTTTTTTTTTCTCTCTCTCTTTCTGTTTCAATTTCCTTGTTTTTGTATTATTATATTATGTATGTTAAATTTTTAAATATGTAAAATAGTTTAATATTTAATTTATCGTTGAAGCACGCCGTGGTTGTCTCTAAATATGACTACATTTATAATGTATCACAATAGTCCTACTTTTTATATACTTACTAGTGTATTGTCATGTTGACGATCCTAAAATAAATAAAATAAAAAAATAAATAAATAAATGTCCACTGTGATAATTAAAAAAAAACCTTAACAAATTTTATACCTAAACCTTCCTCATGGGTTATCTACTGGTGAAAACCGCATGGAAATCCGTTCAGTAGTTTTTGAGTTTATCGCGAACAGACAGGCTGACGCGACAGAGGATATTTTTAAATAATATGTATTGATGTAGAAATATTGAAGAACTTAAAAAATAACTTAAAATATTAGGAACGGCTAAAATTATGAAACGTAACAACAGAAATAACTTAATTAAAAATAGAAAGTAACTTAACAGCATCTACAATTCTGTTTTCATTTTTTTTTTATCTTAACTTACTTACGTATATCTCTTTATATTTGCTAAGACTTTGTGAAGATATCCAGATCTGAGGTTTTGGAATTAGCATTACCTATAGTGCGATAACATTCGATTCAATAGAGAATGAAGTCCCAAATTTATTTGATAAAAATTCGGAGCAAAGATATGATATCGTAAAGTTCTATGCAGCTTCATAGGGACAGTTATATCAAATCCACTTAGTAGTTTAGGCCCGCCCAAGATTACATTCATTAATTAATAGAAAAGTGAGATAAAGGAACGCGCTGCGATCTTTTAAAGAGTTTAAGATAAAATATTGAAGTCTTTCTTGGTCTGTCAGAAGTTTTTTCCCTAAATGAAAATTGTACAAAGGCCACAGAATCGTTTTGCACCTTTTCTATTCTTCTCTACACAAAATGCGGGTTCCATACAACGATGCAATATTCGAAACAGATAGAAACGATTGAATTAAATAGTGGAATCTTTGTATACGCCATCTGTTATTGACGTCCGGTACCGCTAAGACACTCGAGAGGCGAGACTACAACGCCACCGGAACATTAACACTAGCGCCACTATTATAGAATTGACGTATCACTTAAATAATGTAATATGATCGTTATTATTATTTTTGTGTTACTAAATTATTTTGGGGAAAATTAAGTAAATAGTAATTGCTTTGACTTCCACTGTTTGTCATATAAAAAAGCAAAATGTCATCGATCTACACGCACTCCTATGTGGAAGTAATATTATTCGATAATATTTGATGAATATATACGTATTCGTCACAGAGGAAATATTTTCGTCTAAATAATAAAATAACTAACAATATGCAATTATTTTTAATCTTAATTAAAAGCTGAAATATACCTTAATTAGCTTATTAATTATAATAAAAAATACACCGGAAATGTCGCATTTTACACATTTACGGTAAAAGTAAATCATATTTCTATTTTAAAATTCTTAAAACTATGTTAGATTACAATTAAACATAACCAAAATTTCTATTAAATCATAATTAATTTAATTCGTTACTTATCATAGTAATATGTTCGTACTTTTCTATATTTTATTTACTTTATAACAAAGAGTTCCTAATAATATTTCCTGTGTTATTTAAGATGGAACTACAGATAATGAAGATTTGATTTAATTTGTTACTTACTTACATTGACACCAGATGGCAACACGGTGGAGCGCCCATATATACTATACCATAGTATGTTATATATATATGATGGAATTTTTTAATGCCACCTGGAGGGAAAGTACTCTAAATAATAGAGATAGCAAATTTTACTCGAAAGAAACATTTCTTTATTTTTTTAAAGAAATAAAACTGCATGCAAAGATTTTCGAAAATTCTTTTGCTTCACCCGGGAATCGAACTGACTAAAATCTGTATAAATTATACCCAGTAATTTTATTGCATCGATCGTTAGGGTCAATCACAAGGATGAAATCTCTCTAACATACTTGGTAAATTTAATGAAGGGAAAACCATGAAATCTTCAATTATTTACAAAAAATGGTAAACTAACTAAGTACAGTGAAACTTGGTTAAATGGGACCTGGATAAATGAGAAACCTCTATTATTGAGAGTTGCAATGAGGTCCCGGTACTTTTTCATTGAATTACCTCTATTAATGGGACTTTTCGAACCTGGTTAAATGAGATCTGATTTATTCGATGATTACCTTTATAATTGGGACTCTGTAACTCAATTCCCTCTATAAATGAGACAAATTAATCGGGTTGGGACAGGTTTTGACACTTTTGTTTACAAACATTAAAATGTCTTTCGCACACGCTTTGTTTGTCAGTACTATCTCAGGTTTTGACCTAAAAACAAGAGCGTAAAAGTGTACAAAATGCCCAAACGTAAATATAAAACGTTATCAGTATCTGACAAAATTAAAACTTCTATCAGATTATGATTGTGGAAAGTCACGTGATGAACTGTGTAGGGAGCATAGCATAAATGGAATAGCCGTACACTTCGACCTCTATAAGCGGGAGCCTCTGTAAATGAGACAACTATAATTGTAACTTGCCTAATTGGAAAACTGGATTAATGGAAACCCTCAATAAAGTACAATATTCTTGGTCCCTTGAGATCCCAATTAAACAGGTTCCACTGTATTTGCTCGAAATGGGCTCCATTTTCTTAGATACACAAATTGAAATCTGTACTTATAAATTCAATGGGTCAAGCAAGCTAAAGCACTTTTACTCAAAGATCCATCTGTTTCTGATTACTTGTTTTAGTAATTAATAACTTATCATTGACGTTATTTATTAATTAAAATTAAAAATAATTAGTCATTAAGTACCATTTAGATAACACGATTGCAATAACACGTGTTTCTAATGCAAACTCCTTTCTTAGATGCGACATAACTGCGTGTATGGGGTAGTTCTTCTTCTATTCCATTTTGGCAACCAGTCTTCTAGTAGACTATTACTGCCATTGTCAAGTGAGTATCGATATTACAAGTTTCTTGATATAATTTCAATGAACTAACAAGATGGTGGCCATCTTGTTAGAACCTTCCATGGAATTTTTGTGGCATCTCAGAATTCATGGTCCGTGGCATTATTTTCCATTCACTTCAATTATGCACAATAAACAAACTATATCACATAAAACACCACCAATTTTACACAATATAGAGTCAAGTAACACAAGATTATGAATAAAAAATAAAATCCACTACATGACAGACCAAGATTCCGTCAAAAACTCCCTATGGGGTAGTTTTAAATATGGAATGTTGCATTGGAAAATAGATTGTCATTTGTTATTCATATTTGATTGTTTCATACATAATTTCATATTTGTCCCACGGTAAAAATGGCTTATCAAGAACAATTTGATATAATGGAAGCTTATTTTGTAAATAACAAAAATGTGAAGCTAGCTCTGCGGTGGTATGGAGACAGATAACGAGACCGACGGATAACTCGGTTCGTATTGAAAAGAATGTTAGAAAATTTAAAGAATACGGGGGCAGTTACAAAAGTCGTCTTCGACAGAACAATAACGATTTTGATCTAAATGTTTTAACATACTTCGAAGCCTTTCCGAAAGCTTCAAGCAGAGAACCTGCCGAAGTAATTGGAACAACCCACACTCGCGTACTTAAAGTGCTGAAAAGGTATAAGTTTAAATGTTATCGTGATGGTCGGTTGGTGCAAAAATTGCATCCTGGGGATGTGAGAGACGACTGCAATTTTGTCAAAACATGCTGACAGAAATTTACCGTAACCCTAATTTTTTAAGCAACATCGTATGGTCTGACGAAACCAACTTCAATAATGGTATGTACAATAGCCGCAATAACCACTATTGGTCTCGAGTGAATCCTGTTCGTGAAACTAACAGTCGAGTAAGATTTTCTTTCAACGTTTGGTGGCGAATTATGAGCAATATGGTTGTTTTAGTTCACGTGTACGAAGGTCATTTTAAAGCTGTCAAGTATCTCTAAATACTGAACCTTTTGAGAAATTCGTTAAATGGTTTTCCCGATGAAGAGCGAAACCAAATAATTATACAACGAGATGATGTTCCAGCCCATAACAGCAGAATCAGTACTTCCTATATTAATAACCTTAATACCTGGATTGGTACAAACGGCGCAATCAGATAGCCTGCGAGATCACCAGGTCTCACCCCCTTTAGATTTTTTTTTTTGGTGGGATATGTAAAAAATAAAATTTGCAATAAATCTTGTGCGAGTGTAAACGAGTTGAAAGACGAAATTCAGAATACTTTTTATAATATTCAGCAAAACACGTTATTAAAGGTCACTAGAAATGAATTCGTTAAAAGAATAAATTTGTGTGTCCAAGAAAATGGAGCTCATTTCGAGAAAATAATTAGTTTATCATTTTTTGTAAATAATTAAAAGAATTGATGATTTCATGGATTTCCTCTCATTAAATTTACCAAGTGTGTTAGAGAGATTTCGTCCTTGTGATTGACCCTAACGATCCATGCAATAAAATTACTGGGCTATAATTGATACACATTTTAGTCGGTTCGATTCCCGGGTGAAGCAAGAGAATTTTTGAAAATGTTTGAAATTTTTCAAAAATAAAGAAATGTTGCTTTGGGGTAACATTTGCTATCTCTATTATTTAGAGTACTTTCCCTCCAGGTGGCATTAAAAAGTTTCAACCCGTATAACTAATATTACAAAGAGAGGTTAAGTTTTGTGTTCGGGGAATTCTCGGTACTACAGATCCGATTTTGAAAGTTCTTTTACTGTTAGAAAGGTATATTATCCCTCAGTGCTATAGATAATTTCTTATTTTGAAATATATATATATATCATTACATAGTATAAAACAAAGTCCCCTACCGCGTCTGTCTGTTCGCGATAAACTTAAAAACTACTGAACGAATTTTCAAGCGGTTTTCACCAGTGGATAAAGCGATTCATGAGGAACGTTTTGGTATATAATTTGTCAAGGATTTTTTTATACTCAGGGCGGGACAACGTCTGCCGGGCCCGCTAGTCTACAATAATTAAACGCAAGATATGGCTTGCGCTGCTTGAACGGTTTGATATAAGAGAAAAAAATCTATAACAAAAATATTCATTACTATTACAAAAAAAGTCCGCGACACCATGTATCTAAGTTTAGTATCTCAGCCATAATGTTGACTTATATGTAAAAAATAAATAAATTTGACAAGATTAAGTTTTTTTTTATATTGTAGCACGCTAAAATGACTGCTTTATGCCTGATGGTAAGCACAGTACAATCCAAAAACAATGGCGACTACCGAGAGACACACTATCCATCGCCGGTCGCCGCTGTCATGCCGGCCTGCGAAAAGCTGGATATACACAGGCTGATCCCGAAATGCGACCCGCAGAAGCGAATCACTATGTCGGGCTTTTTCGCCATATACATGGTGGTTGCGACCCAGTCGGGCTGTAGAACCCTACCACCCCGCTTTTGCCATTGCCTCGTTCGTTATTCAGCAGGGTGCACCACGTGTAAGTGAGGTTGGCTTGGGTGTCTCAAGTCTTATGATATTATTCGACACCCCTTACATCCTAACTTTAAGTTTGTATGCAGACTTCAAGTGTACTTTACAAATTCTTATAAAACAAACAACTAAATTAAAATTTAATGTAGATATAGTTTAGTTTTTACAGTATGTTAATTGATGAAGTTAGTCAGAAGCAAATGCGAAACTAGCTGACTCGGCCACGTGTTGCTGTGGCTCAGTTATTATATCATTACATTTTGATAAGAACTCCTAATTGTTGTTGATAATATGACCAATAAACATCACTTAACGATTTAAATTATTTTTTTAATATAAAAAGTACTTTTTGTGACTAAAGTATAAAAGTAAAACATATGCTGTCGCTGACTTTTTTATAGGCATTATCAAGCTCTACAGCTTTGCTCTAGAACTCAATCATATATCTCTCATCGTTAAGGCAGCGTTCGTAAGAAACGTTTTCATTCGGCCGTTTTTTCTCCGACATGGTTTACAAATCTGACTACCACAAAAAAAGTCTTTCCATTTTTCGGGTTAATATATGGTCTATACACTCACAGATAACGTGGATTTTTATTGGTAAAATAATTTTCAATATCGGTTTAGTAGATCCAGATATTACCCCCCTACAACCTTACAAACTCACAAACTACGTCTATATAATAATAATATCGATATTGTTAAGTCACAACCCTGTATAGTTGAGTAGTCCGGTGAAGCTGTTAAGACCTTGCTAGGTCAATAGCTTAGTCAGTTCTAGAAAATAAAAAGAAAAAAAAACCTTTATAGATGTATCAGATTTACAAGCCCGTATAAAAAAGTTTATACTCTAAATCCGGAATTTAACGACCACGGGCGAGGGTTGACCTTATCAAGAAATTTTATTAAAAAATATTAGCATAATGTCTAACTTTATAATACTTAAATCATAATACATAGATGACACGCTAAAGTAAGGCGGTGCACATAATATACTCTGATACACTTTCGGTACCTTTTAATACGGAATTACGTTAGTGAGGTTATATTTGGGACATACACTCTATCAATCTTCTCTCGTACGCCGCGTCGTCATTAAAACTACAATAACTTTTGATAGAGTGGACCGATTTTAATGAAACAAAGACTGAGTTATTATGATTCTCTTGGTGTGGTCTTTCGGAACCTTTTAATACGGAATTTCGTTAGTGAGGTTATATTTGGGACATACATTCTATCAATCTTCTCTCGTACGCCGCGTCGTCATTAAAACTACAATAACTTTTGATAGAGTGGACCGATTTTAATGAAACAAAGACTGAGTTATTATGATTTTCTTGGTGTGGTCTTTCGGAACCTTTTAATACGGAATTTCGTTAGTGAGGTTATATTTGGGACATACACTCTATCAATCTTCTCTCGTACGCCGCGTCGTCATTAAAACTACAATAACTTTTGATAGAGTGGACCGATTTTAATGAAACAAAGACTGAGTTATTATGATTCTCTTGGTGTGGTCTTTCGGAACCTTTTAATACGGAATTTCGTTAGTGAGGTTATATTTGGGACATACACTCTATCAATCTTCTCTCGTACGCCGCGTCGTCATTAAAACTACAATAACTTTTGATAGAGTGGACCGATTTTAATGAAACAAAGACTGAGTTATTATGATTCTCTTGGTGTGGTCTTTCGGAACCTTTTAATACGGAATTTCGTTAGTGAGGTTATATTTGGGACATACATTCTATCAATCTTCTCTCGTACGCCGCGTCGTCATTAAAACTACAATAACTTTTGATAGAGTGGACCGATTTTAATGAAACAAAGACTGAGTTATTATGATTTTCTTGGTGTGGTCTTTCGGAACCTTTTAATACGGAATTTCGTTAGTGAGGTTATATTTGGGACATACACTCTATCAATCTTCTCTCGTACGCCGCGTCGTCATTAAAACTACAATAACTTTTGATAGAGTGGACCGATTTTAATGAAACAAAGACTGAGTTATTATGATTCTCTTGGTGCGGTTTTATTGTGAACTCAGTACTTTAGCAGTGATGCGTGTTCATACAAAAAGACAGACAGACATTTCTAAAAATGATTGAAATGTATTTTATTACTTACTCCTAGACACCTCCAACATTATCTTTTTACAAAAATCTAAAGAGTACAGGTACGTTAGATTTATATTCTTATTATCGACTAGTTGTGCCCGCGACTTCGTCTTTTTTTTTTTTTTTTTATATCATAGGTGGCAAACGAACAGGTGGGTCACCTGATGTAAGTGATCACCACCATCCATAGACACTTGCAACACCAGGGGAGTCGCAAGTGCGTTGCCAGCCTGTGTAGGGAGGGGGGAGGAAGGGAAGGGGAAAGTGGGAGGGGAGGGGAGGTGGGTGTCCGGCGCTCTCACTGACCGAACTAAACGCAACAATGCAAGCACTGTTACTTCACGTCGGTTTTCTGTGAGAGGGTGGTACTACCCCGGGCGAGCCGACCCATTTATGCTGAAACCAGTAATAGTTTCAGCGTGGCTCTACCACCTAACAAAACCCTGATGTACAAAAGAATGACTAATAAAGTCATCTGAACGTATTTAGTCCATTTGCTTATCTACTTTTCTCTCATAATTATTCGCGGCGCCATTAAAATTACAATAACTTTTCATAGAGTGGACCGATTTTAATGAAACAAAGACTAAGTTACTCCCGAGGATATGCTTTATGATTTTTTATGGCCACTTACCTATAATTTCATGGTATTTCTCTACTAAATATTCTTATACATATTTCGATTTAGATTCTTTCAATGAAGATTAAAAATAATTGCATATTGTTATTCTATATTGTTTTTTAAACCGTTAATAGTAATTATATTTGTAATAAAGATAATATGTTCTTTTATTTACAAAAAAAAAAAGATATGGCGGAGTTATTAATGAGTTACAAACGGGCCATAGGAAATTAAGTTAAGAAAACATTCTTTGGACGATTATTGCAAATTGACGCTGTGAAAGAAAGACAAAATATAGTTAATTTGATTCCTAATTAATGGTTTCCTTTTATGATGGATGCTGGGGAGAATTCTGACGAGGCGCCGACGTATATAGACGAATATACGTATTTCGTATTACGTTACAATGAGTTTAAACTGTATTTCATTTACAGACTATTTAAGTTTGAACTATTTTCTACATATCCTCGTCTCTTTTATGAATACCTCCTTATTCCGAACAGGCGAATTGACGTAACGATCTCTATATAATAAATAAATTTGTGACTATTATTCAGTCAATTTCAGTTCAACAGTCACGTGACAATGTCGCGGACGTGTTTCGTTATCTCCTTTGTATTGTGAGTATTTTGTTACTGGAGTTTCTAAATTATATAAAAGTTTATTTGTGCCCTCATTTTTGTATATCGCTACGTTTAGGTTATTTGTTGGTTGACAATTGTTAACATACACATTTATTATATAGTATGACATACTACATACATATATACAGTGGTGGACGTATAATTAGAACCACTACCAACGATCCTTGACTCCATGTAAGAAAGATACTTCACCGCAATCGTTTTTATTTTGAAATTAAACAATAAATAGGACAACAATATGTTCAACGATTTCATCATTTATTAGAAAAACAATATAAATCCCACTACACAAGTGCAGTTTCAATATTACATTACGGACAAACATTTATTTAAATCAGTTTTAAGGTTTCAACAATAATGGTCAACTAATTAGACACAACAACAAAAAAAGGTATAAAAAACAATATTTTTTTAAGTGTTAGTATTGCTATTTACGAAATAGCTACTATCCACAGCCTACCAATAGTTAGAATTTATATTTAGTGGCCTATCCCTTATTTTCAATAACAGCACTGACACGACGTGGCATTGATTCAATCAATTTCATACATTCTTCTAGGGGATTGAATTCCATGCGTCAACAAATGCTTCATATAGTTCGTTTTGACTGGTGTTACGTTTGTTTGAGACTTTCTTTTTAAAAATATACCAGAGATTTTCTATCGGGTTTAAATCCGGACTATTTGCTGGTCAGTCTAAAACGGATACGCTGTTCGCTAAGGAAACATTTGATGCTATTGGCCGTTTAGGGTCATTGTCATGCTGAAAGATCCACGTTACAGGCAAACGATCGTCCGAATAGGGAATCATTGTGTGCTCTAAGATATTTTTGTATTGCCATTGATCCATTTTATCTTCAATCTTTCGAACGGGTCCATTTCCACATCCGGAAAAACACCCCCAAACTTTAATGTTACCGCCACCGTGCTTGACTATACTCCTTGTGTATTTATAATTAAAAGCATTGTTTACAGGACGTCTAACATAGCGCTTTCCATCGGAATTCACCATATTTATTTTTGTTTCATCTAAAAATAACACTTTTTTCTAATCTCGTACCGTCCAATTAACATATTTTTTAGCGAATAATAATCGCTTCTCTCGGTGTTGTTTGGTAAGAAGCGGTACCTTGCGAGAGATTCTTCCAAACAATTCAGCTTCCACTAATCTTCGGCGTATCAGTCTTGACGAGATGTTTTTCGGGTCATCAGGCGAAAAAACTTCATTTTTAATCTGGTTGGAGACTTTAATTGGGTCTTTTTTAGCAACACGAACGATTAGCGTGTCTTCTCTGGGAGAGGTTTTTCCTGGCCGAGCCTTTCTAAGAACATTTTCAACAGTTCCATGTGCTTTATAATGATCGATTGCATTAAAAACTTTCTTAACAGAACAATTTAAATGCTCAGCTATTCTTCTGTACGCCCACTTATGACCTATATGTAAATTAAGAATTATTTGCCTAGTTGACGCGTCATAACTTTTATTTTTGCCCATTTTGAACAAAATAAACTTCAGATTAAATTTTGAATTGCCGCCAAAATAATAGAAAAAGCCAAGAGAGAAATGTTATTCTCCAATTTCAAAAAAAGAACGAGCTATGGATGCTGTTTGAAAATGTTTGTAATTAGGCGTCCAAACGGCCAGTAACAGAAAATAAACTCCTACATGTGTAAGACTCATTTTGTAATTAAAAGTTAGATCTGTTTTATATTTTATGCATTTAATGATTTTTTTATTTGAGTGGCTATATTATTGCATGATTATTAATTATTGAATGTGTATATTTTTTACGAACATTTGTACGTTGAAGTTATATTTTATTTATTCATAAGTGTTTCTAATTATATGACCACCACTGTATGTATACACTACACATACATAAATGTTGTAACGTATAATGTACATTTGATTTTCTTTTTATTTAATATACTTTTTTATATCAGACTAGCCTCTGCCTGCGATTTCGTTCGCATGGAATAATGCTAACACACATCGAAAACTCTCAAGAGGAATAAAAAACTCAATTTTGATATTCTTCACTAGCTGACCCGTGCCCACTTCGTTGGGCGGTAATAGGCATTATCAAGCTACAACTTTTTTCTAGAACTCAATCATATATCTCTCATCGTTCGTAAGAAACGTTTTCGTTCGACCATTCTTTCTCCGACTCGCCAGATATTAATTACCCCTACAACCTCACAAACTTTACCTCTTTATAATATTAATATAGATAATAGAATTATCTTTTTAATTATTATTTATAATATAATTATTATTAATTATAGTTAATAGCTTCTGCCCGCGACTTCGTACGCGTGGAATAGTTATTTTGGCCTAAGACGCAGCGGAAGCTCTCAAAAGGAAAAAATACCCCGATTTTAAAAACATTTTTTATTGTTGCTCCGCTCCTATTGGTCTTAGCGTGATGATATATAGCCTATGACAGTCGCAAATAAAGTGGCTTTCTATTGGTAAAAGAATTTTCAAAATAAGTTTAGTAGTTCCTGAGATTACCCCCTACAACGTCACACACTCACAAACTTTACCTCTTTATAATATTAGTATATATTAGTGCTCCGCTTCTATTGGTCTTAGCATGATGATATATAGCCTATAACATTCCTCGATAAATGAGCTATATAACACTGAAAGAATTTTTCAAATCAGACCAGTAGTTCCTGAGATTACCCCCTACAACTTCACAAACTCACAACGTCACAAACTTTACCTCTTTATAATATTAGTATAGATTAAATAAAATCGATGATTTTACATAGTCTTTTTCTATTCACAGATTAATAATACAACCGCAAGTAAGAACGGATGACAGTTCCAGTGCCTTAATTAAAAAGGGTACGTGTATGTAAAATTTAAAATTAATAGTAAAAATATATGCTTTAATGAAATGATGTATATAGAATTACGAAACATTTTTTTCATAGCTATAAATTAAAAATATTTTTGAACAATAAGTATATTCCTAAATTAATAAATAATTACAGATCGTAACATAATGTCGCTGCAGCGCTTGACAGCGCTTCGAGCGCTGATGGCGAGTCAGCCAAAATCACTCGCAGCTTACATAATACCGACTGCGGACGCACATAACGTAAGTATATATCTATACATGTAATAAAAATGAAGTGTCGGTATGTAATATCAAAATAAAAAAAAATAACTGATAGGGTATGACAGTGTATACGCTACTGATAACAAAAATGCAATTTTTAAAATTTTTGTCGGTCTGTCTGTTTGTTTGTTCCGGATAATCTTCGAAACGGCTGGACCGATTTTAACAGGAATTTCACTGCCAGATAGCTGAAATTACAGCGGGTTACTTGGGCTACTTTAAATTAGACTAGCTATTAAACGCGGCTTCGTCCGCAATGCTAACTCCGAAACGGTTGGACCGATTTTCACGGAATTTTCACCGGCAGATAGAAGACATCATAACAAGTAATTTAGTCTATTTTAATTTAGACTAGTTGTTAACCGTGGCTTCGCCCGCGGTGCTATCTCCGAAACGGTTCGACCGATTTTTACAGGACTTTCACCGACAAATAGCGAACATTATAAGAAGTAATTTAGGTTATTCTATTTTAGACTAGCTGTAATCTACGACTTTGTCCGCATGAAATTTAACAAAAAATATGTTGTTCACTGTAAACATGTGCATAAGACGTGCGTTGTACTGGACTCCAAGAATAAATATAATTGAAATTCATATATCTGTATCTATGTATGTAATTTGAATTATATTGTCTTTTTGGACATATTGGCTGCCATTTTTTTTAAATTACCGCGCCTTCGTTTCATTACTCAATAACCATAGTAACATATAAGACTATTGTATCGAGTTCAATGAGCACTATTTAAATTATCGAATATTAAAAACTGCTTAGACATATATCAAGTATCATATCTTGATTTATACTTATGCAAGATTTTAATACGTCAGTCAGCTCATTCGTTGTTTTCAATTCAACATTATAATCATTAACAGTAATTTTGAAGATAGAAGGGGTCTTTCTAATAAGACATTAGATCATAAACGTATTATTTTATACGATATAACGTAGATTTTACAACAAAGTCCAAAAGGATATTACCGATTTGCCGGATTGTGAATTTAAGCGCCATGTCAAGCGGGTTTTGGTGTCAAAAGGCTATTATAGAGTGGATCAATATGTGAACGATGGTGATGTCTGGAATTGACTCCTCTCTGTGCATCCATTAAAAACGTTTGTGAAATTTACTATTATATAGAATATATTATTATTCTAAATATTATATGTATTTGTTAAAAAGATAAACCAGATCGAGTTTCTTGCCGGTTCTTCTCGATGACTGGGTTGTTTTCTGAACCGGTGGTAGTTTTGACGTTCATAAGTGCCTTCTTAGGGCCTAAATTGAATAAAGTGTTTTTGAATTTGAATTACTTATTGACAAAATGGACAAATTATATCATTATAATAATATCTTCAAGTCATTGTTTCATTAGTTCCTTATACTGTATAAGTGAGCACTGAGGTAGTTATATGGCGGGTTAAGGTTCCAAATATATTGCTGATGATAACCCTCATTTGACACACTGTTAGTATTTATATATCTAATGTATACTTTACACGTTACTATAGGTGACGTGCGTCTCGTACTTACAATTGTTTTTAAAGAGCATTTCTATAATTGTGCATGGTCTCAGAATTTTAAATTTCTTTAATACAAATTAAAAGAAAAACGCGTTCGGAGCTGCGGGTACACATATAGAGTTCTAATAATAGATAAAGATAAAAGTAATAGAGTTCTAATACAGTCTCTGCTAACACTACAATTATCAATCGGTAATTTTTTTTGGCAACAGATATTCTAGTAGGTTATTACTGCCATAGTTTAGTGGGTATTCCTATTAAAAGTTTCTTGCGATAATTTCGATGAAGTAACAAGATGGCGGCCGTCTTGTTAGACCTTTCCGGGGAGTTTTTGTGGCAAGTCAGAATCCATGCTCCGTGGTAATATTTCCGATCCACTTGTGCACAGTAACCAAATTATATTATCTAAAACACTACCAATATTACAAAATGTAGAGCCAAATAATTATCGTATAGTTTTCGTTTTGTCTATGACCGTAAATATCGAAGTCTTATAATTTTGTTTTTGAAAAGAGGTATTATTTACTATCACAGTCGGAGTACATAGCGCCTGTGGACGCTCGCCGGGTGTGGGTGTCTGGGTTCACTGGATCAGCGGGTACTGCTTTAGTGACGTCATCGCAGGCTCTAGTCTGGACCGATGGACGATATTATACACAGTTCGAGAAGGAAGCTGACCTTTCTATGTGGACCTTGATGAAGCAATGTATGTTGTTTTTATATTATACTAGCTGTTAATACTGTGTACAATTCAGTAAAAAAATGATTTTCATTCTAAAGGTGCGCGGGGCGTGCGCTTGTCTAGACACTGTTTCTTTAGTTTGTTATATTTACGCGGAAACTAGATTTTTTTTTTAATAAAAGTAACTCAAGTTGTACCTTATAACATCCGCTTTCTGCCAGTGAAAGTGCCATCGAAAACGATCGAACCGTTTCGAATATGAGTCGACAAAGCATACAGGCAGACAATTTTTTTTAAGTTGTTTTCTTTTACGTTATCTGTGGCCTATGAGCTTTTGGGTCATATGAGTCCAGCAAAGTTGTTACAATTTTATCTATTAAGGAAGTTTGAGTCCAGCAAGGAAATTAGTCGTCGCTTCAAAGCATTGCTGAAGTAAACCTTGTTTACGTACGCTTGTCTTGGGGAGTAAGCTGGTGAATGCGTCACGAAAGCGTTACGAAAACGTGTGATCGAGCGAGGCGAACGGAAGTTGCCTTTTTTTACATGGGGAGATCCCTAACAGATACCCACCCCGACTGGTACTGCGTATGCTCCCCCGACAGGTGTTGGCCCTTCAAGGGGCCCTAACTGCGGTCTGGTGGGTCAAAGATGGTAGACCCGTCAAAGGAGGAGTGGTATGTGAGTCGCATCTGCACGATGCGCCTCCACCACATGGGCCTGTGCAGTTTAAACTGGCCCATCGCCCCCAGGCCCCATTTACGGCGGCCGGAGGTCATCACCTATCCGTCGCCGCCGTGTGGTTCGTCGACCGCGAGAGGGGAGCCTAGTGGTCCGCTCCCTCTCTCTCTCCGCCGCCTCCTTTGCAAGCATGACTGTCTCGCAATAGAAGGCGACGGAGAGCCACCCGGCATCGCTCCCGACCATCTTACTAACGGAAGTTGGCCTACCCCTGCATTATGATATAAATAAGAAATTCTATTTTAAGCGCTTCCTGATACACCGACTATGGAGAAATGGATCACGGCGAACCTAGCAGACGGTGCTGTGGTAGGAGTCGATCCTCATACCATCACAAGGGAAGAATGGACTCCACTGGAGGTACACTTTAAATTATGTATCATGGCTTTTTCTTATAAAGTCTGATTGTTATTTTGAATGAAATTGCTTCGGAATTGAATCTAGGCTAGGGATCCCTATAATATAGGGATTAAATTAATCTAAAAAGTTGAATTTTAATGCAATTAACAAATCATCTGTTCGCCTCTCAATCGTTTCAAACAGCTGTATAATACAATTAGTGGCAACATTGCTGATATTGATATCTTTCACTGCTCTTTCAGTAAATATCTGTTAGAAGTGTTTAAGTTATAAGGAGGTCGATTTATTGTTAACTAGCGGGCCCGGCAGACGTTGTCCCGCCCTGATTATAAAAAAAAATCCTTGACAAATTATATACTAAAATGTTCCTCATCAATCACTCTATCCACCGGTGAAAACCGCATGAAAATCCGTTCGGTAGCTTTTGAGTTTATCGCGAACAGACAGACAGACAGACGCGGCAAGGGACTTTGTTTTATACTATGTAATGAAGTATAACTTGTAAGAAAATTATAATCTTAATTCAATTTGTTTTATCGATATCTACAATAAAATATGGCGTGCACATCTGTAAAGACACTTCACACTGTCCTGTCCATAAGGTTATTAGATTTATATAATAATTTCTGAGAGTGTTATTGATGTGTCAATAAAGTAATAATAAATATATCATTACATAGTATAAAACAAAGTCTCCTACCGCGTCTGTCTGTCTGTCTGTTCGCGATAAACTCGAAAACTACTGAACGGATCTTTATGCGGTTTTCACCAGTGGATAAAGTGATGCACGAGAAACGTTTTGGTATATAATTTGGCCAGGTTTTTTTTTTATAATCAGGGCGGGACAACGTCTGCCGGGCCCGTTAGTAAATGAATAAAATGAGACCCCTTGAAAATGTTCCATATGCAATAAAAAAAAATCCAAATCTGTTTATAAGTAACGAAGTTATGAGGTGTCAAACATAGAAAATAAAATACAAATGAATTGAGAGTATCCTTCTTTATGAACTTCTTTTTTATACTTTACTAGCGTTGAACTGCCTTGATAATAAAAAAAATTATTAAAAGCCAAACGCATCGCCACGTACTAGGTCCAATTGTGAATCTAAAGCACTCTTGAATCCACTTGAACACACACGGATAATTTCTTCAAGATCTGCCCAACCGTTTGTAAGGAGTTCAGTAACATACATACACACGGACAGATGGATAAATATATATAAAGATAGGTTTTAGCGTGTGACCATATAAATCTCATCTGATGTTAAATGACAACGTGGTATAAGAAAGTGAACACGCCAAACCTAGAAGAGGCCGATTCTCAAGTGCGTGTGTCGGAACACAGCAACAGATGCCTGGCGACAGATCTCCAACTCGAGGGTGGTAGCTAGCCGGGCGGACTTAGAGAAAGCCCTAATACCATGCTATGCTTTTCTGTTAAGAATTCTGTAACAAATATTTCAAATCCAGACAGCACTGACGAAGTCCAACATACAGCTGATACCAATAGCCAAGAACCTGGTGGACGAGGTCAGAATAGTGTTGAATGATCCGCCACCATCTAGACCTCATAATGAGATCGTACCTCTACCCGTAAAATATACTGGTGAGTTCTAACATTATGTGCCCGAAAACGGATCTACCTATATTGCTAAACTGTCTTACATTTTTACAGCCATGATGGCATCCATTTATGAGCTTTTGGTAACGATTCCTTTGATTATTATAATCATTTATTTCATTCATGCCTGATCGAAAGCACACTACACTAATACAGGTAAAACAGCGGGAAAGAAGATAGAAGAATTAAGGGAGAATATGCTAGAAAAGAAAGCCGCGGCTCTGGTTATCACTGCGCTGGATGAGGTCGCATGTAAGTAGCCAACATTTTTTTTCTCTACTCCAGATATCACGTTATAATTTTTATCTCTTAATAAACTTATGTTCATTCAACAGAGATTAAAGTTGTGCCATTCGCTAATTTTATGAAAGCGAAAGTAAATATGACTGGGTGTAACCTTTTCATGACTAGAGAAGGATATAGGATGACTAGCTTCTGCCCGCGACTTCGTCCGCGCGGAATAGTTACTTCGGGCTAACGCTAACACGCAGCGGAAGCTCTCGAAAGGAAAAAAAAAGATTTTGAAAAATTGTTCATTGGTTTTCCGCTCTTATTGGTCTTAACGTGATTATATATAGCATTTAACCTTCCTCGATAAATAAACTATCACACTGAAAGAATTTTTCAAATCTGACTAGTAGTTCCTGAGATTAGCGTGTTCAAGAAAACAAACTCTTCAGATATTCAGATATTCTATTAGTTAGTATAGATTGTATAATGTTGTAGAAAAAAAAATACACCTCGCTAAGTAAATGGGTGCTAGCTAGCAGTTGCGGTTGTAGGACTATAGAGTAAACGATTTCATCTATAC